>JAHBCN010009365.1:0-35021 GCA_019359885.1 Listronotus oregonensis | reverse complement strand
AAATGTATTAGATATTATGGTAAAATAAAACTACTTGTGTTCCAATTATTTTACCCCACGTTAACAGACCATTTGTGCTGGTGATCAAGGGTTTCAAATGGATTTTTGTCACTGTAGTAGTTAAAGTTATCTCGTTAACTAATTCGTTGTTATGGAAAATAAAGTCTAATACATTTGCTAAGAAACAAGGGCAATTTAACATATTTGTCTTAACAATTAGTGCCTTCTACTATATTTCGATCCTCATTTTTAAGAATGCTTTAATTTTTTAAAATGCAAAAAATTTGAATTACTTTTGCCTGATTTTGCTTGAAAATTTTCGTATTTTCAAAATTTAAACTTGTGCTTTTAGCAATCTACGTGATCCTTAATAAAAAGGAAATTACAATACAGATTGTTCCATTTTCAAGATAAAGGATAAATCAAATTAAAAACGCCATTTATAAAAAGCAGAAAGATAGGTATAGAAACCTAATATGGTTTTAAAGGAATTTAGTTCCGCGTCAAAATAGGCCACGGGTGTTTCATTTAATTTAAGGGAAAAGTTATTTAATAAAATGTCTGTCCAAACTTTAAGGCAATTTTTTTTAACACTCTGTATAATATTAAGGTAAAACTTTATGTGACAGTTAACTAAACCTTAAGCTAAGCAAAAAATTTTAATCACACCAGCTCGTTATATGTTACAGAGTGTAAAAAATTTTTTAAGTTAGTTTAGGTATAGGAAATATAACAATAACTCACCTTTATTTATTCTATAGTATCTAAAAATATCAAAATATGGGGTGTTCCATAAGAAAAAATATAACTTGATATTACTTTCTTTTGGGTCACCCTGTATATTTCAAAATATTTTTGAAATATGCTCCTCATGGACCCACATATTACCGTGCTAAAAGTTTTTCACCAACTCTTTTCATTTCTCGTAGAAAAACCGAGGCGAATGGGGTGGGCCACCCTGTATATATAGATAGATTTCTATCCTATCTATTACATCATCTAGAACGACGGTTTTTTGTTTCTAAGAAAAATTAAGAGCAAAACTTCTTTTTTTCATTTAAATATGCTTCCTAATTTCTAAATGCAATGATTTGTTTGGTTAAATATATCAACTGCATGTAAGGCTTGATTTGACAGATAAGCGCTTAATTTTTAAAATGGCGTTTCTTCTTCTTCTTTCTGGGAGCCGTCCTGATTTACTACCGGAGGCAGCGTAGCCTCTTGGGCTTTTTGTGCCTAATCTCTTGGCGTTTAGTGCTTGGTAATCAAAAATTTAAAAAGAAAATCTTTTTACCCTTGTTTTACAGATTAAGAAGTTTTCCAAACTGTGATGTTGATATACGTAAAAAAAGTTTTAAACCCGCATCTGTAAGCATGAGGATCCTAAGAATCATTATTTCTAAATCAATCAAAAGACGAAAAAATATATAATATATGGTAAAGACAAAATTTTAAAAATATTGGCCAAAATGAGCACTTTTACTATAGGTACTTAATGTTGAATTTTAAAGCATTACCAATATACTGGGTCAAAATAAAAATAGGCGCTTTAATTTTATTTAAAATAATATTAATAAGTAAATACATTAATAAATAGTTCGGCTTTTCCTTTCTAGGTAGAGACAATTCCATCTTCAGAGATTAGGGGTGGAAAAGAATTTGTGCAAAAGTTCTGACTAATATTTTTGGCAAAGGACCAGAAAGCTTTACTGCCGTTTGAGCAAGGGAGAACTTTATCTTTTATTCAATTGTTATGTACATACTATATGATATACCGCCTTCGACACCCAAAAATATGAAAAAACGAATAAGGGCGTTATAACACCACATACTCGTATGTTGGTAAAGGTCCAATGATCATTTCAGAAGGATTCGTTTGCATTGGTAATGATTTTTGAACCTTTGTAAAAAAATTATTAATTTCAGCATTTAGTTTTCAATTTAAGGTGCTTTTACAAAAAATGTAATGTTACACAATTATAACCATCATCATGAAGAGCAAAATAGCTATTTGTGTATTAAGAGCGCAAAGTAATACATTGTCGCTCTGAGCGAGATGTATCTCGCGAGAGCGACAATGTCACTTTGCGCTCGAATTACACACAACATATTTTCTACAACCGCAGATTTTATAAAATAATTGGTAAAAATTAATGATTATTGATATAACCTCAAATTTGACAGTTCACATTTTAAAACGTGCAAGCATCATTTGCTCTACAGATGTGTGTTATTGTAAAAATGTTTTTTCAGTAGTACACACAAAAAAAAGATTTTTCAAAATAAGAACATAGATGGTTTTAAAAAATATATTTTGTTTAGAAACCCTGTGCTATTATATTAAAAACATGTTTTTGTTATAAAGATTTTAAAACTCTTAAAACAAAACATAAATTTCCTTAGTCGATTTATTCATTTTAATACCATTTATTTCAAAGTAAAAATTCCATTTCTCATTGCGAAAAAATGAGTCACGTAAATTAAAATCATATAAAGTCACAATTTAAATTCAAAGCTGTCTTGAATTAAAATAATAAGATATAAAAATAATGCATCCAATTCTTAAAATTGAGAGTATATAAACTCTTGTTTTGTAATATAAGTTTCACTATTTTAGCAACGAATTCTTTCAGTTAAAACCGCCTTTATCTCATTTTAAAATTTCAAGATCTCATTCCAAGAACTTCTTGATTTTAGTAATATACCATGTCAAAACCAGAAATAGGTGCAACAACATCTATACTGGTATATGTGAAATAGAAAAAGATAGACATAGTTAGCCGCTGCGGTGATGTCCGTGACGTTTGTGTCTCGTTTCGCGTCCAGTGGTTAGTTGTGGTTAGTTTACTAGTACTATCGATACGACCTTGTGTGTGAAAATTTAAAAATGTAAATCGGGAATTTGATGCTGGTAAGTATTTTTCATTATTAAAATATTATTTATACCTCTTTGCTTTGGAACTATACCTACTTAATATAGTGAAATAAAACTAAAACAACTTTAAACTCCCCCAAAATTGATAAAAATCTACCAAAACGTTTAAATAATTTTTGTACTGTCCGCCATTATCAATAGATGCCTATCTATTGACATGAACCACAACGACGCCGACGTTATTAGATAAATTAGATTAGCACCAAGGTAATTAATAATTCAATGAGTTTTTAAGAGATATTGGAGAGATTGGACTTTTTTAAAAGAATTTTAGGAAAATTATGTTAAATATAGAAGATTTTTTACATTTTTAGAATATTTTTATACAGGGTGTCTGTGAAAGGTCTTTACAAAACGCTAGCACATATTCCTAAGGCGAAAAGAACTTTTAGAGACACCCTATATATAATTCGCGGAAGATCAGTGGAAACCTTTATGACATAAATTGGTTAGGAAATTATAATTGGCCAGGCATGAGTTTTTCTCATTTTTTAAAGCTTGCATCTCTGGCAGATTTTAAAATACAAAACAAATTTTGAAAGTGATAAAATTATTAAATTTTGGTTGTCGGTACATACAGTCTGTTTTACTTTACTTTTTAGGTAATTATGGAGATACTCATTTTAAAAGGGAAACCTCAACCACCAGTTAAGTTCAAGTTGAGCCGAGTTTAAGCCAACCTTCTACAACCGGCCCATATTACATTTCACCATAAAAGACTGTTTGCCGCTTATTAAGATATTTTAAATTTAAAACTAAGAAATGTTTTTGTGTTAAATTTCCAAAGATTAGGGATAACTTGAGTTTGTATTATTTAGAAATTTTAGTATTGTTTTTTTACTGCTAAATAATATATATTAAAAAAAAAAATAAACTGTTATAACTTTAAGCAAGTTTTTTTACTTTACTTCTAGGTACGTTTTTAGTGTAGTTACAGAATTCAAAAAGTAACTATGAATTTTGCCCCAAATCTCTTTGGATCTGAAAAAAATTGTGTTTTTGAAATACGACAACGGCATTGTCTCTGATTAACATTTTGCATATTTTGTTTTATGAGTCTGGATGTTTAAATAAACAGGGTGTTTTGGAAGAAAAAGCAAATATTTTAATAAAGGATCTTGGACGTGAAAATTAGAAAAAAGTTCATATAAATGCTGGTACGAAAATGCATTTTTATCCAGTGTGTTGAAAGTTTAAATAAAAAATAATCTTTCATTTATATTACAAAATTGGCCAATTTTACATAAACCTGTTACGTTTAACTTAAACTTGCCAAGAGGTTTGCCAAGACTTATTTTTCCTGTATCTCGAAGCATTTCCGGACCCACATTTATATGTTTTTTTTTCATATTTTAAATTCGAATTTAACGTCTAAAATAACCCATTGAAATATTTACTTTTCTTCCAAAACACACAGTATACCTATTTAATAATACAGACTCATGAAACAAAATATTGGAGGTGTCAAAATAAAAAAATATTTTTTCAAATGAATTTAAATACCTAGTATCACAATAGAAAGAAATAGGGATTTAAAACTGAGATCCTAAATTACATGAAGTAAATAAATAAGGTATTAAAACACGCCCTTGCAATATGTTACACTGAAGAACAATTTCTTCAGTTTATGATGCAAAGTTCTTAAATTAAGAAACTTGAGCCTTGTATTACGTAGTAATTTTATCAATTAAAAATATCAAGGTTTTTAAATGAAAATCAACACATTTTAAAACGAGAAACAGGTCTCTCATATTGAGAGCATCAGTATTTTAAAATAATGGTACGAAAGATTCTGATTAAAAAAGTTTTATTTTTTAAAATATGTAATTAGTTGTTTCATCTAAAATCTTGAATGTCTTTAAAGCAAAATCATTTTTTTCGGATTACGTCCATGGAAATAAAGAAATTGGTTTCTTTATTTGAGAAAATATTCTTTTGCCACATATGAAAGTCAACATGCTCTCAAAATGAGGCAAACGCGTTTACAATAAGATATTCTTTTTTTGAGTGTAGGTATAATACTCGCCTGTGTTATGTGAAAGCTATAAATATAATCAGTTTGAATCAGAAAAAAATAGATTTCTAACACCTTTAGTAGTACAAAATTAATAAAAAATAAAAGAAGGATATCGACAAACCAATTTTTAAACTGTGTTTCGTAACTAAAGTTGGTAGTTTTGTATTTTATTTAAAGCGATAATTTGGACATCAATGTAATTTATAGATAATGCCAATTGTTTACTAAATATACATTTCTACTATCTTTAGTATAATGAAAAGTTTAGAAAATAAGAGTTTGTAATCATAATAACTATTTTTTAATTACTTTCTATAACTAAAGTTTGTAATTTGCTTTATTTATCACTTGATTTGTCGTAATATACATAGTTATATGACGTAGAATATAAAATTCAATTATTTATAAAAAAGTACATTTCTACCACTTTTAGTGGAAGAAAACTCCGTCAGAACGATGTAGGGACTTTCCGAACATAAACTTTTATTATTCTGTATAACTAAAGTTGGTAATTTGCATTTTACCACTATTAAACATTCAACGGAACATGCAAAGGTGAAATAGTTAATAAAAACAGATTTAATAAAACCTAGCTACTATACCAATTTATTTTATTGTAATAATTATTGTAATATGTATATACATTTAGATCTTTATATAATTATTACCTAAATCTATATAAGATCTAGTCATTTTTCTTATTATTTACAATATTAAAGGTAAAGGTGCAATTCTGACAATTTTTAATGACAATTTCAGATGAAGTTTCTACCGTTCAACGCCTACTGTGGTGTCAAATTTGACGTTTTTCTATTACGGTTTCCTTGATAACTCAGCGAGCGACAAAGTAAAAAACGCTTGCTCCTCGAAAAAGTGCAACTTTGTGTTTTGTTTTTGAAGCGCAAACATGGTACTTTTCACGCGGTTGTAAAAAAAGACTATTTTACTAAACTTTATTAGTCTTTAAAAACAACTGCTGTTAAAGAACATAGTTTTAAAATTTATTTTAGAAACATTCTGATTAGGATAATTAATAACATTAAAATATTTTTTAATTTAGTTTGTATTAACTTGCACATGCTACACATGGCTGAATAAATAGTTTTAAAATATTTTAGAGCTTTTGATAAACAGATTCATGGATAATGCGTCGACTCTAATTGGTTATTGACAAATGGTCGTTGTCGTTTGTCTAAAGGAAATATTAATGGCTGCTATATCAAAGCCAACTTGAATTTAAATACACATTTTAAAATAAGAATATATTAAAATGTAGAAATGGAATTGTTATTAAAAGTGCAAACGATAGGTATAGGCAACGTATAACCACCTAAGAGAGAAATTAATTTGCTATTAAGTGGTGTAAAAAAATACAAGGTGTTTACTTTAAAATTACAAAGTAATCGCCATTGGAATTTTTAAAAAAGTAAAAATATTTTTTAAACAATATGAATTAATATTTGATCTTGATGTGATATACGTATAATATGGCAGGCTGTCCTTATTGTTGTACCTACTACCTTGTGAAGTTCGTTGAGGATATGGTTTTAAAACAAGATTAATTTAATTGAACCTGTACATTTTTAAAAACTTTGTAATATCTTTAAAACAAGTAAAATTAGACCCTTGATACTAACTACAAACTTAAGTTTTCTTTTCCATGTAGAAATCCTCCATTTAAAGTAATATAACTTTGATACATCACACTTTTTTAGAAGACTCCCAATATAGTCTAAAATATAATAATGTTGCGCTCATATTCGACGTATATATGTTTTCGAATTCACTTTTTTCCAAATCCTAGTTTTTCGGTCACCCTATATATATATATATATATATATATATATATATATATATATATATATATATATATATATATATATATATATATATATATATATATATATATATATATATATATATATATATATATATATATATATAAGTGAAAATTTTTCAAATCTGTAAAAACTTCTTCTAAGCAACTTTTTTTTTTGTAGAATATGACCAAGTAGTCAGAGAATCATCATCAACTTTATTTTTTCATATGGACGCCATATTGGATTTTTACGCAGCCAAATAGTGCTTTTTTATTCTGATCTCAACAATGTATAACATGTTATAATTTAAGAGTTTATAACCTCATTTATTTCAAAAAACAAATATTTTCAGTTGGCCTTGATTCCGGCGAACGTCATGTAAACAATAAAATATTAGTAATTTAAAATAGATAAGCTGAAGAGATATTTTACAGAAGGGAACATAGCTATAACGTTATGTGTTACACCAAATGTAATGGCGCCCATATGAAAAAGTAAAAAATGAATTGCATCATCAACTTTACTTTTTCATGTGGGCGCCATTTTATTTTTGTCTCAGCCAAATAGTGCTTTTTATTCTTATTTCAACAATGTATAACATCTTATAGTTTAGAAGTTTATAACCTCATCCACTTCAAAAACAAATATTTTCTCAGTTGGCCTTGATTCCGGCGAATGTCTAGCATCATTATCAAGTTAGCTCGGGTACGTTATTAATTTTTTTTTAACTTTGTAAAATGATTAATTATTTAAAGAAAAACTTGATATTTTGCAACGTGATTTCCAAAGCAATAGAAATGGTAATAAAGCTGCGCAAACGTATTTCGACAATTTCCCTGAAAGGCAACATCCTAAACTAACATACTTTCAAAAACTGGTTACAAATTTGCTTAAATTCGGAAGTTTTAAAAAACCACGACCTAAGAAGTACGTTGAAGAAAATCGACAACGAGATGCTACAGTTAATCAACAATTTAAAGAAAATCCAACATCTTCAGCCAGGGATGTTGGATAGAAAATTCCACTCACCTAAGTTAACCATTCATAGGGTAGTTAGGACTATTTAAAAAATATCGTTAATATGTTAAGAAATATGGACAATATTTTGAATTTAGGTCGTTATTTTACATCTTTATTTTAGTAGGAATATTAGTTTAGCCACTTTTTTGTTTTCACTTGTTTCAATTAACTTGTTAGGTGTAGTTTTGTTGTAACACGGTAAACGTTATAGCTATGTTCGCGAAACCCATTTCTGTAAAATATCTGTTTAGCTTATCTATTTTGCTAATTACTAATATTTTATTGTTTACAAAAAAAATTACGTTCGCCGAAATCAAGGCCAACTGAGAAAATATTGGTTTTTTAAAATAAATGAGGTTATAAACTCTTAAATTATAACATATTATACATTGTTGAAATCAGAATAAAAAGCACTATTTGGCTGCGTAAAAATCCAATATGGCGTCCATATGAAAAAATAAAGTTGATGATGATTCTAAAAAAGCCGAAACGTAGAAAATAAAAATTGACTACTTGATCATTTCTACAAAAAAGTTGCTTTGAAGAAGTTTTTATAGATTTGAAAAATTTTCACTTATAAATATGGCCGATAAAATGCTTTTAGGTTTTTTCAAAATTTCTCAAAAACCTGAATAGATAGAACCATGTAGTAAACAGGATTAGCTTACTAACATAATTGTCAAAACTTACCCCATTTAACCGATTTTCTATCTATCGTGGTTTCCAAGATCCCCATACATTCCCCACCAATTTGGGACACACTGTATATACCGGGTGTTTCTCAAAGGTGATTCCCCCTATAACTTTTTTATTTTTTAGGAGGGAAAAATGACATTTGGCGTGTCGATATATGATCTAAATATGCATTCAATGACGTGTTCAATTGTTTCTGACGATTTCCGGTTTCATCGGAAATGACCTCAACTTTTGAATTTTAAATGGAACACCCTGTATTTTTTTCACCTATTCGATAGAAAATGACATCCTAAATACAACGACACCTCATATGTTAACTTTTAACATTTTCATTTAAAAGAGTCATATGCATTTCGGCAATTTTATCAGGTAGGCTTGGAATTAAACAAAAACTTTGATGTTAAACAAAAATGTTACACAGTTTAATAATTAAATGCGATTTACTTATTTAAAGTTATTGCTTTGTTTATTAATAAGGTATTTTGATATAAATACCTATAAATATAATAATTAATAAAATTAATATAATAATTATTATTCTTATAAGCAACAACTATGCATATTTTTTTGCTTTTTTAGTGTTGTTTTAATTTAAAATATCAAGTGTGGGGTATCAAATTATTCAGAAAGAAATGCTCTTTTTAAATATGCCAACTAGCCACCACCGTTCCATTTGAAAAAATTGAGTTAGGTCCAGAAATAAAATTTTGCAATTTGTTTACCTTTCTGGAAAAGACATAAAAGTCGTCAGATAATTAAAACTATGTTTTCACGCCTTCTTAATTCAAAATTGGTTGTTTTAACGACGTCATTATATAACGACGTCATAGCATATATATATATATATATATATATATATATATATATATATATATATATATATATATATATATATATATATATAAATTGGTGGGGAATGTATGGGGATCTTGGAAACCACGATAGATAGAAAATCGGTTAAATGGGGAAAGTTTTAGACAATTATGTTAGTAAGTTAATCCCGTTTACTGCATGGTTTTATCTATTCAGGTTTTTGAGAAATTTTAAAAAAACCTAAAACATGCATTTTCGAAAATCGGTCATATCTTTTTTATTAGTGAAATTTTTTTAAATCTGTAGAAACTTCTTCAAAGCAACTCTTTTTGTAGAATATGATCAAGTAGTCAATTTTTATTTTCTACGTTTCGGGTTTTTAGAATCGTCATCAACTTTATTTTTTTATATGGCCGCCATATTGGATTTTAACGCAGCCAAATAGTGCTTTTCATTCGGATAGATTATTTCCTTACGTTTAAATTGGTGTATAATTTACCTCATTTAAGTGAAAAATAGTTACCGAAAAACGTTATCTCCTGTAGGCCTGCAATCGGAAACAACATCGCATCGATACACCGAATTTGGAAGAACCTAAATAAAATTTAATATGTTTAATGCGGCTATACAAAAATTATGGTGTGGGAGTTTATTAGTCTCCGCCCACCGTCTCCACGTCCTTTCGCCCGACCCCTAAGGTGTAGCGTAAATGCACTCTTAAGAATAAGGTTTTATTTTAAAATTCAAAGGGTGTATTACATAGGTTGCTCATATGGTAAAAATTGTACTTCGCTTCATTAAAGTAACTGGCATTGGTCGCAAAATCCTACAAGATAATCTTTTGAAATATTTAAGGAAATACAAACATTTGAATAATTTGAATCCAGATTAGAATTACTGCCTACGTCACTTGTAGAAAGCAAACATAAACAAAAAACAAAGTTTAATGCGCATGACAAGATGAAAATATTACATTAATACTGCAAAATTAATTTGTGTTTTAATCTCCTGAAAGATCTTTCGTTCAATTAATAATTGAATCTAAATGCGGTTCAAACAAAAGAACCAAAATTATTAACATTGAAAAAAATAGGGTTGTTTATTAAATATTTTAAAGCTGGATTTTTGTAGGTGATCGAATTAATAAGCATCTAACCATTAAATATTGTCATAAGACAACTAGGATATTGTTTGGATTGGCTTCAAGTAAATTTGGCCTAGCATAAAATAGCAGTAAGTGCTATATTTTACCGCCGAGCAATGCACTGTGCCTTAATGTTATGGATCTATGTTAATCGTCATATACTAGCTACAGCCTACAGCTCTACTAATAAGACCCGCAGAGCATTCAGGAAGAGGATCATGTTTTTACAAAAGAAAATTTGATTTTCTTTCTAAAGCGCACTTTAAATTGGTTATAATAAGTTTCTTATAATGTATGGACTTTTGGTAAGATGTGCTGTGTACTAAAATCACACCTATTTATTAGAGTTAGAAATATAATTAATTCAAATATGTACCTGGAATTTTTATAATTTTTACAAAATTAAAAATTTAATTTTATTTCTTATTATTCCTTGTCTTTATTTATTAGTATATTGATATTTTAAAGTCATTTTATATTGAATAAATTTGTTTTATTTAGATATTGTATGAAAAGATTATAAAATGCTTATAGTCTTAAAACAGCTAATTTAATTAAGCAAGGGTTATCTAAGTGTAAAGATTAAAAATTTTTAAATTTTATTTTTATATTTCTGTGGAAAAATATAATTTTCAATTTGAAAGAGCCATCTTTATTAACACCGATTTGTTTAAAGTAAATAAATACTGTAAAACTGGACGGTGTACTTTTTTCCATAGACCGTGTCTTGGTTGTCATGAAGAATATTAAAATTTGCAAAACAATAGTATTTAAGTGCCCAAAATTCTATTTTTAGCTTTAATAGCTAAATTTTTGTTTGATACACATAAATTACTTACAAGTTTTAAACAGACTTTTAAACTAACTAACGTTTTGAATTATCACTTTGAACAGAACTGAAACACTATAGACGTTTAGCGCCAGAAGGTATGTATGTGTTGTATATATGACGAAACATCTCTGAAAATATACCTATATTTAATCTTATTTACACTTTATGCACTGTATGCCAGAAAAATGAGTAAAGCTTAGGAACGGAAAGAAAATTTTTGAGGTCTTATGGGTATTAAGGTTCGGCCCGCTCGAAGTGGACCTAAGCTGTCGGGGACAGGTCCCTCTTTTATAGGTATTTCCACGACACGCGATTTAAAGAACTGGACAATATAATTTCTGCTGTACATATTTGAGCGACAAAAAGTGCCACTTTCATGTCTCTCATCACAGTCCATCTGGAGAAACTTCGACCTTCCCACTTTATCTGCTCACTCATACCTAGAGTGTTTAGACTGTGAAACCAGCTGCCTGCAGAGGTCTTTTTTTATTTACTTTTAGACCTTCAAATATTTTAGAGATATGTGAATAAACTGCCTTTCACTTATAGTCTGTCTCAAAGTATATCGTTATGGCTTTTGACGGACCATACCACAATAAACGGGTAAACCCATTTGTTCATAAGGGCAGGGGTGGGCCAGGTATTGCTTGAGTTTTAACCATTAAGCATATAAATATTTTGGCTAATATTTTAGTGGCAGTGTTGAAGAACCGTTTTTACTGTGCGTTTCAAAAAAGTTGTTTTACGAGAATATAACTATGTCGCGTCGAAATCATTTGTCATTAGATGCAAAACAGGTTGTGAAAAATGTGTATGAAACTTTAATCTGTAGAGGTCTAATTAAACAAGAAGCTTTAAAAGAAACCTGTCTACTTACAAAAACTCCAATATCATCGATAAGGGATATTATTATTAGTGAAGAATAGACAATAGTGATCAGGACCTAATAAGAAGGAAAATATATTGTCTTTATGAAAGCGGAGTTATTCCTACCTTGGATAAACTGAAAAAGAAGCTAGACGAAGACGAAACCAATATAAATATTAGCCGTGCCACCCTCCATAGAGTTGTTTGTAAAATGGGATTTAAATAACGCAAAATAGACAAAAGACAAGTAGTAATGGAATCGCACAGATTACGCACTTGGAGATTTAATTACCTTCAAGAAATTAAAAGATATAGGTTAGAAAGCAGATCCATAATTTATCTTGATGAAACATGGTTCGATACACACGACACAGTATCCAAAGGATGGGTTGATTCCAGTCAAAACTGTCAGACGAAAGCACCTTCAAATAAAGGAAAACGCATTACCATAATACACGCTGGTCTAGAAGACGGATATGTCCCAAACTGCTTGCTGTTGTCTGCAAATAATATTAAGGATTCTAGCTTGGATTATCATGAGGATACAAGTGCAGAACTTTTTGAAAACTGGTTTCAAATCCAGGAATATTTGTTAGAAAATGATTTTTTTTTGAATTCAGTTACAAAAAACGCATCTTTTGGAAGTCCTAAATTCATATGCAATTAAAAAACAATATGTATGTGATAATTTGGCTGAACAGGCTGGGCATACTGACTTACGGCTTCCTCCGTATCACTGTATGTTTAACCCCATAGAGCATTTGTGGAACCAAGTAAAATCAAAGGTCAGAGCAGAAAATGTTACACCTTCTTTAAGTCCCAGTGTTATTAATTTGATAAAAAATGTAATTAATAACATACCAGTTGAGAGCTGGAAAAATTCACTACAGCACATTATAAAAATTGAGGACTCTTACATTTCTATCCAAAACAACATAAATCCTATTGCAATTAATCTCAATGATGACCCTGCTAGTGAAACAGAATTAGATTTAGATATTTAGATTAAAAATGTAATTATGTATAGATAATGCAGTTATAAATTTATTAAAACTTTGCATATATTTAATGTCTTAATGTAATTTTAAGATTATACTTAGCTAAATAAACAATAAGTTATAAATCTTTATGTTATTAGAGTCCGTCCCTAATGTTCTGTCCTAATACCTACCGATGCGCAGTTTTATTGCTGTCGGCAGGTATAATCCATAAATGAAGGCAAGAGCTAACACGGTATACTTTGAAACAGACTATACCTTAAGACACCCACAATTCGTTAGTAATTGAGCTTTAAGCCCCTGCGGACTGTCCTATATTCTTTTTAAATGTGATTTTTTAACAAAATAAATTTGTAACGTCTTTTAATAAAAAAATAATATTCGGTGTTTATTTGCTAAAATATTTCTATAAAAGTGTTTGCCCATAAAAGATCAAATATACATAATATATAACACGATTATACAATTCGTACACAAAGTATTTTTGAGCATGAACTATTCCGTCATTACTGTCGTTATTACTTTCGCAGTATGTTTAGAAGGACAATAAAAAAGGATTATTCTGTACAAACTGGAAGGAGCCATTCACTAGGACGCAACTCATAGGTTAATTCTGTAACCTCTGTTTATAAACTCTTAAATCAACAAAAGTTATTATTTAATTTACAAGTCTCAAAACATATTTTTTAAGGTGTAAAAAGTAGTTTTATTTTTAATGCCGATAGAAAGTTTTACGTCTCAGGTAATATTTGGACCCAAAACGTTTTGTTTTCAATTTGGATTTCTTACCAAATGAACCACCTGTTTTATCTTTATGACAGCCTCGAAGTGTTGTACAAAGCCTAAATACTAGGTACCGTGGGTGCCGAGTTTTTAGATGTTTAACCTATTTTTCATCAGTTTCGTCAAAGATGTTCAAGTACTGAAACACGCAGATCTTGCATTTCACGGCACCTTTTAGACAGTGCGGTAATGCCACCACCGACGTTATACATTTAAACTACCCCTATGCACGTGGCCTTTACTTGATGGTTACTCATCCAACTACTCACTTTGCTTGAAGTTGTTTTTCAACGCGGCAAAGGCCGTCTGGCATAAATTAAATTTTTTTCAATTAAATTTGGTGGGACCTTTTTTTACCTATACATTAGAGTAATTTATTTTATGCCTTAAAAGAAATAACGGCAAAAGATAGATATTTTAAATAAACTGCTCAAAAAAAGATAGCACCATTTAATTTTTAGACCCATTTTCAAACTGCTGTAATTTTTTTTTAAATTAACTTTTTTAAATATCTAAAACAAAGTTTAAAACCGCGTTTCTTCTACTTTAAGCTGTATTGCATTTAGTTTTAGTAAGATGAAAATTATCATGATGTACAGGATGATCAATAGAGTGCTGCAAAAAAACAAAAAATTCGAGTTCAGTGGGAATTTTTTTTGGTCGTTATAATATGGGTTGTTACCAAGGTCATATCAATATCTCTAGACGTTTATGCCAGTTTTTGAATTGACGACCTCTGGCTTGCGATACACTTCTAAATGTCAAATTTTAGTATTCAATTCTTTAAAAAGCTATAACTTGAAAATGGATTGACGGATTACAACCATTGTTTTATATTCGAAAAGCTCATTTTATGTAGATTTTTTATGTCCTAAGCACTTTTTAATAGGTTATAATTTTATGAGTATACGGGCCTAATAAATACTAAAAACGTAGCTGATTTAGAAATCCTAAATATAAGGTAAATTATTGAATGCCAAAGGAACCATATGTGTGTGTTTTGTTTTAAAAATGGCCAAGTTGAAGTTTGTTTCAATATCTCGAAACGATTTCTACCTTTAATCGATTTATGCTGTTTAAGTGCCTGTAAACTTATTCAGCAAAAATGCATCGTTATTATGACATTAGGACTAAATGGTAGGAATTCCAACAACGTTTGCTGAATAAGTTTTCAGGCACTTAAACAGCATACATCGATTAACGGTAGAAATCGTTTCGAGATATTGACACAAACTTCAACTTAGCCATTTTTAAAACAAAACACACACATATGATCCTTTTGGCGTTCAATACTTTACCTTATATTTAGGATTTCTAAATCAGTTACGTTTTTAGTATTTGTTAGCCCCGTATACTCATAAAATTATAACCTATCGAAAATTGCTTGGGACATAAAAAATCTACGTGAAATGAGCTTTCCGAATATGAAACACTCGTTAAAATATGTCAATCCATTTTCCAGTTATAGCTTTTTAAAGAATTGATTACCAAAATTTGACGTTTAGAAGTGTATCGTAAGCCAGAGGTACTCAATTCAAAAACTGGCATAGACGTCTAGAGATATTGATATGACCTTGGTAACCACCCATATTATAACGACCAAAAAAAATTACCACTGAAATGGGGACACACTCGAATTTTTTGTTTTTTTGCAGCACTCTATTGATCACCCTGTACTTCATGATAATATTCATCTTACTAAATTAAATGTAATACAGCTTAAAGTAGAATAAACGCGGTTTTAAACTTCGTTTTAGATATTCAAAAAAGTTAATTTTTATAAAATGGGTCTAAAAATTAAATGGTACGATCTTTTTGTTGAGCAGTTTAGTTTAAACCGTATTAATTAGTTGTACAAGGGTCTAAACCATAAAATTTATGAGAGTAACATAAAGTTGTCTAGAAAATTGGTCAAAGTGATAATAATAGTTAAGCAGGTGGTGGGGAAGCTTTTCTTGCCTAAGGCGGTTTCACCCTACATGCCCATCTAACGATTCGTGAAGTCTTAACGGTGAAATGTCAGTTCCGAGTGTGATGACAAGAATATAATAATAATGGCACCTCCAACAGTAAAGCATCCCAAAAGAAGAGAGGTGCCCCTGAAGGTTTAACATCGAAAAGTAATATTCTCTTTCGCAAGTATCTGTGGGGTCAACTTCAAGCTAAACTCCGTTTCAACAACGTACCTTCAATCTTTTAAACCCCAGATTCTTTTTCTGTTTCTGATTGAAGCCCAGATTGGTCTTAGAATTACCACCAACCACCTCCTTTTACCAGGGTACGAACTTTTTTATTTTTTTCATCTTTGCAGCGGTGTATGCTAGAGTCCTAGCCTCGAATCAGGTAGGCCCGGCTAACTTAGCTCTAGAATTTCTACTAATTTTTTTTTTGCTAAGTTTATCAGTCCCCATCAAAAAATCCCACACTGAGCAACTATTTTAACTTGACCTATTCTAGTTTTTAACACAGACATTTGTCCGGAGAGCTTGAAAGCGGCACGCGTACAACCTATCTTCAAGTAAAAATCTAAAACTCTTTCTTTTAATTATAGAGCTATAACCCTTCTCTTAGTTGAATTAAAGATAATGGAAAATTAATTAACTTCCAAATTTTTAAATATTTAGAAAAACATTAAATTTTATGTGACAAATACGCGTACAGAAAAGCTTACTTTTTGTGTCTATCGACGGGCTGTGGGGATATGTCGCTCTTTTAAAGGTATTTTCACGGCTTTTGCTTGTAGCCAGTACAACTTCTTCTCTAGCATCTCCCAATAGAGCAATACTTATTGCCACTCTTATGCATCCCTTTAGAGTCGAAATTAAAAAGCCCCGAACTTCCCGAAGTTTTCTCTCTCCTTTAAATCTCAAATATTTAAGTCTCGTGTTAATAAACTACCTCTTACCACATTCAAGACACCCACAGTCTGTTAGTACTTAGGCTTTAAGCCTTCATGGACTGCCCAACGATAAAAAACATATAGATTTGTGGTAGTTGTCACCAGTCACCATATATACTATTTATTTTTTGATGCTAGTTTCCCTAGAAAATGCTTAGTTTTCTGCTGTACAGGATTTCAGCATAAGAGCAAAATTGATTGTTTATTAGATTAATCAATAAAGAATTGACTTCTATGTTTATATAAATTCACATAGGATGTTAGCGAACTAGCCTGATCAGAAATAACCAGAGTCGGAGTAGAGAGGACCCTTTCAAGGTTTGTTTTTTAAGCAACATCGCTGTAAAAAAATAATAAAAATAAAAGTTAATGACTGGAACGCGTTTTATACAAGGAAGTTTAAAGGTGTATGGAAGCCCAATACTGTAGAACAAAATTGACCAGGCGTGCAGGGCAGCGGGAATAGGGGGGTTGGCCCCGCGGAGTTTGCGCAATGAATAGTAGGTCAGAGCCGGACTTCCATAATTCTTTGTTACTATCTATAAAGTTGACATCATCAAATGTCAAATTCAAGCATTCACTGTTTATTTTATTTTTTGCACAAAATTGTTGGTTATTAAACGATACGAACGATATTTAAAATTATTGTGTAATATTGGATTTTATATCATCTAATATAATATGGAAAGAAGCGTTCCATTTAAATGGTCGATATTTTTGTAAGTTTTGTATTTTTACCAAAACTCTTTGTAAATAAATAAAAACACGATTTAAAAAAAAATTCAAACATTGTATGATAGTTTCATGTACTTATCACCAATTTTGTGATAAAAGAAGGGCAAGATAGTGTAAATGAGTTTAATCTAATATCCTAAGATTCTGGTTGTATATTAAAAAGTGAAAATTTTTATAACTGCTTTTTAGGCATATACTTTTCACTAATAACAAACATTCATGAGACAGAATAACAGTGGTTAAAAATGTTTAGTAACCTTTGGTACCTAGGTATCCATTGTTACAGTATCCGTTAAATATTATGTGTCTACAGTATGTCGAGCTTAAAAAGTTGATAATGTAAGATTAAGAAACCAAAAATCTAATTTCTTTTTAAACAAATACAGAAAAAGCAAAATGGAACTTTAACATAAAATTGTACTCTTCTTTCATTTAATTAGAGGGACCTGTATATATTAAAATTTGCCTGTTCTGCCCAGTAATTAATAATTTTGATCCTTTAAAAGAATGTACTAAATTATTAAATGAAATAAAAGTACCTAAATGTAAACCTTATTTCTTTTTAATAATCCACAGAAATACATAAACATTGTGGAAATCATCTAAAAGATAGTTAAGATTGCCTTACTTTTCTCACTGCTATTTCCTATGAAATTTTCATTATTTAAATATAAGAAATACTTACCTAAAGTAAAATGTTACCCTTGGATTTGCAAGACAAAACCATAACAACCTCTAATCATTTTGTTACGATATTAGAAGTAACAAACAATAAACACAAAATTATGGTCACAATTTAATAAACACTAATCACTAAAATAAGAAGGTTTTTATCAATCCAAAAAACTTCTGCAACCACAAAATATAGGTACTCACACAAAGCAAAATAGTCGAAACTAATACGGCGCAAAGGGCACAAACCACAACGAAAATGACGAATGATAAGACGACGACGGTTCAATGTACAGCGCGGATATAGTTTCATACGCGCCGCGCGCGCCCTTGCACCAAAAACCTTAGACAACCTAAGACCAAAAACGGTAATACGGCTCTCATAAAAGTATAATGTGTTGCCTAACTACACACTGATTTATCCGTGTGTAAGTAGGGAACACATTAAATTATTTCGTGGAATTTTGTTATTGCGCAGAATCGGCGGGGCCAACTCTGACAGTTATTTTCATACTGGGCTGGACATTTTTTGATCGAATGGGCCATAGCATTGGGCTTCCATACATCTTTAAACTTCCTTGGTTTTTATCAGAGCGGTATATTTTAGAGGGGCAGATCGTATAATGATATTGCTATTTATGGAAAATGTTAAGTTAGTATTAGATTAGGTGAGTCCGATTTATGCAATTTATTTAAATACCTATTGCACAATTAAAACTGTATTCCATTACAACTTTTCACACATTAGAGCGGTTTTAGGCCACAACTTGAGCATCAGACGTTATATCCCTTTATCAGCTAATAAAGTAAACACACTACGCTAATAAATAAACAAAAATTAGTTTTTAAACCATCTTGACGAAGGGAAGAATTTACGGTTATTAACGTGACAGATGAAAGAGTTACATTATCGAAATCTCCAAATCTTAGCCTCTTTTTTAGTGTATTCATTTTAAAAACAGAAATAATTGCTTAAAACCACAACTCAACTTTTTAAAACACAATTTACAAAACAGTTAGGTTTTAGATTAGTTGCTCCGCTCCAATTCCTCTGAGCAGAAGCCGTGCAAATACCTAAAGAAGAGCGATAGATCCCCTACAACTCGTCGGTGGGCAAGAGGACGAAGTTTTTCTGTGAGCGTGGGATTATTTATAAGACGAACAGCTCTTCTCTAAATGAGTTGTAGGAGACGCCATTCTACAGACATAAAAACAATATTCTAAAGAAGGTCTAATTTGGGATACATACAGAGCATACAGATTGGAAAAGAGAAATACTTTCTGGCTAGAAAGAGGAATCCAAGCTTTTTTGAAGCTGCTGAGGCTATGGATGTAATGTACAGTGGAGGTCATTCTTATAATAAATAACTCTTTGTTCTGCAAAACTTGTCGCTCATCATGTACCGGATGAGCATTGAGACTTTTTTTGCGACAGCGAACCGGCCTGTGTTTTGGAGGCTTTTGGCGCCCCAATCCAAGATAAGTTTAAGGTTTTGTGAGAGAGACATCCGCATTGACCTACGCTTGTTTTTCAAATCAGGCTTATTAACTGGCCTTAGAAAATGGTGCAGCAGGAGTTTGGTGCAGAATTTGTAATTCTAAATTTATTTGTACAAAACTATATCAAATTGAGCGGCATGTTAAAGGTTCACAACATTTAAAAAATATGCAAAGTTTTCCGGGGCCATCCAAATCTACAGAACGAGAACATCATGTTTAAAACGCAGACTTCTGAATGGATTTGTGTAAAGCTTTTAATGCACCTGATATTCTTCGTCATAAAATAAATTATCGGTCAACGAGGACATTTTTGGAAAAAACACTACCACAGAAAAGTACCAGACGAATCAACTTTGCAGAAAACTATGTTGATAAGGTCTATTTAGAAACTATGGACAAAATATGACACAATCTGGAAGAAAAAAAGTTATGGTTTATTGACGATGAAACCACTGATATTAAAGCAAGATATGTTGCTAATATTATAGTTGCACCTTTAAGTTATCACGAACCTGAAAACTAATATTTAATTTACAGTAAATTTCTTTCTAAAACCAGTAGTCAGACTATAACAAAATCTGTAGTAGAAAGTATTACTTTACTACTGTCAGTCACTAGTATTTAGAAAAGTGGCGTTTTGTTTCTTTCGGATAGTGCGACAGGTAGATGCTTTAAGTGTGAAAAAAAGTAAAGAAGTTATAAATGCACCAAATGTTAAATCTGATTTAAAATTTATTTTTGAAAATTTTTGATGTCTTCCGGATGTGACTGGACAGTTATAAAAACAAAATGCCCCCCTAGTGCCTTTCTTTCATGTATATCAAATCACTATAGACAAGCTTAAATATGCTCCTAAGGAAATTGGGGACAATTTAAAATTGTATGTACAAAAAATCTTGGAAATAAATCCAGGTTTTTTAAAAATAAAACATATTTTTGAGGCACTACAAAATAAAAGAACTGACTTGTAAAATCATTTTCGTTTTACTCCAGTTACAAGCTGTGATGTCGAAAGGAGTTTTTTTAGACTTAGAAATATATACAATAGAAACAACTTTAAAAAGACGTTAGTTATATCATGCAAATAAATTGTAAAACACTCCTGTTATTTTTTTATTTCACATTTTTTAATATTTATTTACCAGAAATAAAAAACGTATAGGGAACGAGCTCGTTCCATAATCCGAGCCCTAGTCTGGATTGTTAAAAGGAAAGAGAAAATATTTAAATATACCAAAAAATAGACCTTCACCGCTCTTACTGCTTTTTCTTGAAGCGATATTGCTTAAAAACAATATGTCGCTTACTGTCATTATGTATACAAATAGACTGACGGAGAGAAGAAAATGAAAAACTCGATTTTTTTCCTCAATGTAAGTAAAAATTGTAGGAATGATGAAAGTTTTAACTTACACTCTTTTAGGTATTGTATGTGACGAGTAATAAAAAGTCACAAAAATTACAGCATAATACATTGCTGTTGATAACATTATACTTTTCTCTGAAACAGCTTACTTGATCACAACTTATTACTATTATAACAACAAGAACGAATAGCTTACTAACCAAAAAACCATAAACCTATATTTTTTATTGGAAAACATATCTGCAATTTAGAAAAGTTTTGGAAAAAAATCCAGTTTTTTTAAGAAAATTAAAAACCTATATGGGAATTTGTTGTTGTTGTAGCTGCTTGCTCAAACTTGTACCTTTGTGGTCCTAAACAGTTTATTGTCTCAAAATCATAATATAGGGATTTATTATGCCAATCAAGGGTTTGGGATTTTTTAAGTTCTATTATATTTTATTAAGGCATTGTTTACTTTATGGTTTTTAAATTTCTAGTTAATTTATCAAGAGTTATTAAAAAGCTAGCGCCTCTTTGGAAACTTAAGTTTTTATTTTTGAACGACATATTTAGCCAGTCTTTTTTAAAAATGAGGTGGGTCTTCCTATATGTGTCCTCTGTGGATCCTTGCTGAAAAACAACTACGCTCGTGCCTCTTTTTAAAATCAGCCCGAACCTGAAAATAAGCAAGAGAAAACGCTGCAAGTGTTTAGTTATAGATAGTTTTTACACTTTTCAAAATATTTAGAATTTGTTAGAGATTATTTATTTTCGTAAACGTTTTTTATCGCATTTTTTAGATTTCTAATGATGGAAATGTAAAATATTAGGATTTAATGCTTTAATGGCCGTTACAAGGACATTTTAATGGCGTTTTACTTATATCTAGCAAAAAAAAGTTGCGTTGTAAAAATTTTATAGATTATTCATATTATAGTAATTGAATTTGTGCGCAGTGGGTGCAATGAAGTGTTTTAATTATTTAAAATATATAGTAAGATGACGTTTGGTCAAAATTGGTTTAATTTCTAGGGAGACGAAATGGTGTTTAAAAAAAAGAAAAAAAACCTTACGTAAATTTTCACTTGTTAGGCAATCGTCAATTATTTAAAAAACAAAAGGCTTTATCGAAAATTGGTATAATCGATGGCTGTGAGTGGCTGTGATGTGGAGCCAATAATAAGCTGTGGGTAGCGTCTAAATTTTTCATTGTTCAGTTGCATATGTTAGACTCATATGCCGAATTCGCCCATTCGCCGAAAAAAATACTCAGTTCGCGAAATGATCAAAGCCAAATGATCGATTGCCGAATATAGTTCCTATTTCGGTAGGTGTTTAAGAGAAACTGATTTACACATTTTCGCGAACTGAAGCTATCCGGAGTTGTACTAAATGCCGAATAAGATATATTATGGCGTATTATCATCAGTTTGTCGCTTGAACATGAAAAAAAATACTTTCAATGTTGCTTTTTGGCCGTTTAAGGTAGACCTGAACGCGTGTTTCAAAATAAAAAGCCGCTTTGCTTACCAGAACTAACCATGACCGACTAGGTTGTTATTAACAAAATTTTTACAATTTTTGATATGATAGAAGTTATAATTTTTTTAAAAAGTGTAATTATATATTTCCCGGGTTTTTTCCAATACGTTGTTAAAATTTTGTTTATAACTTCTGCAAATAATTAAGACAAATTCAAAAGCCCTAAGTTCTAGTCGGTCATGGTTAGTTCTGGTAAGCAAAGCGGCTTTTTATTTTGAAACACGCACAAAATCTGTTTTTGGACGACCAGAACGGGGTTTGGCCACAACATATATAAGGTATTTCCGGGATAGATGCCCTACGGGTATCGATGCCCCGATCGGCAGAATCTTCCGGATGTAGTCGGTAATCTTGCCTGAAAGTGGCTATTTACTTATGTCGGCATTTGCAGCAGGCACATATTGATATTCGAAGTATATCTTTTTAATCACAAATTATGTATTAAAACCAGTTTAGTACAGAAATTTACCCTGGTAGTCTAATTTGGTTTGTGAATGTATTAACAAGGATAATGCTGATCATTTCGTTTAATCTGAAACTATTAAATATTTACTTGCGAATGGTTCTAAGTGCTTATTATAGGTTACATGAGTGCTAACACATACTACGTAAACGAAATTTGGTCAATTGGGGCATCACACTAGTCCCAAAAGGATAGATGGCCTATATTATTAAAGGATAGATGCCCCAGACATATTGTTAGTTTTATATATATGCCCGTTTGTTGGTTAATACTGTTTGTTCCAGCTATGCCTACGAGCTATAAAAGTATTTTGTTTGTTAAACTAAGAAAACATTGGCGTCAATAAGACTTAGTAGCTGCTATTCGGGCTGCAAGTACTGAGGTAGATATGGGTGTTAATGAAGCTTCATCTACCTATAGAGTACCATCTAGAACATTACGTCGCCGAAAAGATCCACGTTTTACCAGAGATCTTCCTTTAGTTCCTAATGCATGCTTGGGTAGCTGTCAAGCAGAAGCGACTTCTCAGACACCAACACAAATTAGATTAATGTGGTTTCGCCCTTGATAGAGCGTCATTAAGATCTCTTACCTCTAAATTTGCCGAACAACTAATTTAGGAAACATAGGTTTAACCGTGAAACACAAATGGCAGGCTACGACTGGCTAAATTCGTTTTTGCTGCGTAATCAGAGTGTTACTATTAGAGCGGCCGAGTGATGATCCATTGTTAGAGGAGAAGGTATGGATCTTGAGGAGGGTTCAAGCCTTTTTTGATTTACTTAAGCAGGTATATACGGTTTATGACATGTTTCGTCAAACCAAGTAATACCCAACATGGATGAGACTGGGTTTCAAATTACTGACAAGCCTGGAGACGTTATTGTTAGCAAGGGGGAGCCAAAGATGTGCATAAACTTAGTTCCTCTCTGAGAGGGGTGAAAACGTAACCATAATAGCTTGTTGCAATGCAGAAGGTAACATTATGCCACCGGTAGTTATATTTAACAACGCGTATCATCAAAACGGCCGTTTGGAGATGTACTAACCTCAGGATCGAAAGTTTTTATGAATAAAAAGTCATCTTATATATCATCAGATTCATTCATGAAGTGACTTCGAGAACATTTTGTTCTAAAAGCCTTCTGGTCCAACTATTTTAATACTTGACGGACATTCGTCACATAGAAATTCATTATATATGCTGGATTTTGCAGAAAAGGATAGAAGATAAATCTAGGATATGATCACCGAGTCACACTATTGTAGCGATCCAGCCGCTTGATGAATCAGTTTTCGACCAGTGGCGTATGGTTTATGTTAGAAGTTTCGAAGTAGATGATAAATCACCCCGGAAGACGGATCACTCGCCTACATTTTGGTAAATCGTTCTGGAGACACCTGGTGAAAAGCGGCTAATGTGGAAACTGGTATCTCTGCTTTCAGCGCAACAGGAATTTTTCCACTTGACTCTAGTGCGATACCATAACATTTTAGTTCATTTTCAGATAATATGTCTTATGATGCAGTAAAAACTTCTACTGGTAACAATAAAACTCCTTTAAAAGAAGTGGGCGGGTGATTCCCCGGTTTATTTAAAAAAATCGCCAGCTCCAGCAACTGTTCAAATCTCATGAAACCCGTTTAGAATAAGGTAGCGCCAAACCTGCTGCCAAGTACAAGTTAATCGCTGGCTCCAGACACTACTCAGCTAGAAGAAACTCCTTCAAAATTCCTGGAAGAAATTAGTCCTGTACCAGTTATTTCATAACCAATACACAACGAAAATAACAATAAGCCGAAGTATTAACATATAACGATTGCCACAACCTAAAAAATCAATATCTATGATTTACCTCCTAAGATAATAAGTACTTGCTGTTTATGCAAAAGAAAAATCAAAGTCTCATTTGGCATCAAATGATGAAAATTTTTCCCCAATTACGATTCGGGTGGAGATGCTGGGAGAATTATTATGCCACAACGAGCAAAGGTTGATTGGATAAAATGTTTGAACTGTAATATATGGCTACGAAACGTAATGTTACTATGTACGGAGATACCTGTAACAGATGTCGACGTGCATGCAAATAAGGGTAATACAACGGAAGCACACGGGTAAGAAATTACAGCTTTAAAAAAGTAACACTAATATTATTTTGCTATATAGAAAAATAGTTGTTTTTTATATATTGTGTACGTTATTACTTGTTGCGTTTCTGCATTTCCACTTATTTAGACAAATCTTTTGCATAACCTGAAAATTTTCTCAATGGGCGCCTATCCCGTAATGGGGCATGTCGAAATGCAAAGAGAGGGCAATTCTGCCGAACTGCTGGGAGAGATGGCCAAAAGTTGTTTTATTTTGAATTTCGATTTTATAAAAGCGCTAGTTTTAGGTTCTTCACATAATGTAGAGTATGGACTAAACAAAAGTATTTACATGCTAATCATTAGTGGTTTGCTTTTAAATATTAGCTATCTACAAAACACACGTTTTTATATTAGGTGGAATATCTCGCACGACGATTTGCGTTTAAATATATATATATATATATATATATATATATATATATATATACGGACCTTTATATATATATATATATATATATATATATATATATATATATATATATATATATATATCCATATAACAAATATATATGTATATACATATATATATATATATATATAATATACATATATATATATATACGCCCCTATATAGATATATGTATGTGCGTATATATATGTCTATATATATATATGTCTCTATATATATATATATATATGTATATATATATATACAGATATATATATATATATATATATGTATATACATATATTGTCAATGTTCGAGCGACAGTTGATGATAATCTGCTTCAAAAAATCTTATTCGGCAATTGAACAATTCGAATAGCTCAGTTCGCAAAATGTGTAAACCGGATTAAACAGATACCGAAATAGGAACTATGATCGGCAATTGATCATTTCGAAAACAAAGTGTTTGGCACGGCGAATGGGCGGGCGGCACATGTGAGTCTAGCCTTTAAGCAAGAAATGTACCAATTTATATCAGTAGGTCCCATGAATACCTATATTATTAAAAATAAAAGGTCTTTATACCTATTATTTTGCTGGTATACTGTTTTAACTAAAGAGTATATTGTATTTTGTTTTTATCTACATTGTGTAATAAACTGATTATTCCAAGTAATTTTTAATAGATTAATATATCCTATGGCGTATTACGTTCAAGACAATGCTTTTACATTTTAGTTTAATGCATTTTATAGCTTAAGCAAATAATTCTAACACCAAACAATAATTAATCTGTAAGCTTTTAACTACACTTTTTTTACCTCTCTAAATGCACAATAATTTGAACCGACTGCTAAACATCGGTGGTAAGCTGCTTGCCAAGGTTTCAGGCAAGATCCCTAGCGCATGCCTTGCAGTTTCGATCTGTGGCGTACCCTGTATGTTAGAAGTTTCGATGAGGTCACAATTTACTAAAAATATTAATTTTTTAGCTCGTTCAAATTATGTTGATCCTTTTAATTTCAGAAAATCGCAAAATATTGATTAGCAACATAAATAGTTATCAAATATTTTATTCGAAAAACATAAAATATTTTTGGCATGTTGGTTATTTAATATAATTACTTTTCTCCTACAGCTTTAGAATAATAAGGGCCACAAATTAAGCAAAAAGACAAAAACTGGGGATACCTTTTGTGTATGGTACACAAAAAAATAACATAAAATATTCGATATAAGGCATACACCCAATTATCTACTTATGCATATGATAATATACAGTGTCAACTATAAAGTCCGCATTAAATTTAAAAATTTTTCCCCAATTACGTCGAAGTACCTTTAGCCAAAACTTTTGCTTGAAAAAATAATGCCAAATAATGTATACAGAGGGTACCATAGATTCGAGTGCATGCATGGGGATCTCGGATACCCTAAGAAATATGAAGTCAGGTTAAATCCTGGCGAGTTGTGTATTTACGTAGCTAACCATATCCACTTTAGAAAGTTGCATAATTCCGAGTACCTTTGGAGCTATTCGAAAAATACGAAATTTGCCATATCGTTTTATTTTACCGGCGTTATTTAAATGAGATACCGGTCAACAAAGAGACTTTCTCGTGGTCACTTTAGTTCTACAAAACAGCGTAAAAGCTTTCCGCACGACGTTTCGTTTTCGATAGACCTACACCAACTTTATTTTTAAATACGGACCTGGTGTTTATTTCATTTTTTTGAACCCCTTATTATTCCAAGAACCAAAGTGTATAACACTTAAGATTCGTTTAACAAATATGACACGCCCCTATAAGAAATGTTGTGCGTTCCTTGTCTAACTCATTACATCTCTTATGAAAAATATGTTTATTAGTCTATATATTACCTGTGCCATCAACAGTATTGGGATTGTAACTCTTCAAATATATGCAATGTACAGGTGAATGCCGTATTTAAAAATAAGGGACATGGCTGGACGCAGGCGTCATCTAAATATCTCTCAATGCTATTGTATAGAGGAGTGGCCTTGAAAAATTGTCTTTTATTTTTCCATATCTCCTTATAACGTCAGAAAAACAAAATGGAAAATCTGCAAGCATTTACTCACATCTCCGGAAGTGCTCGGAATTTTACAACTAAACGGCGCATGTTAGTCACCTAAATGCGCAACTTTTCAATAATTTAACCGACTTTAGATCTCTTCCGGTTCCAAGACCAATGCATGTACTTGAATCTGTGGCACCTATATAAGATCACGTGACTTTTTTTAGCTGTCAAACCTGTTTTTTTCAGAAAATCGCATTATGAAGCATTATCTTTCAAAATTTCGAAAAATTGTATTGGCATGTTGCAAAATATATTTTTGGGGACAGCTAAATTGATAACGGCGCTCGCTGTGGTCAAATTTTCGATAAATCATACACCCAATTATCGATGGATATGTCTTCATCCTAAAGTTAATTAAATTTAAAACATAAATACGTGAATGCATTTAGATAACTTTTGCTGATTTTGAAAGTCCATATTAATTACATACCCTTTCACTTTCTAGGCTATCTCAAGTAAAGGGAGCTAAAAATACTGTTACCTTGGTTAGTTAAAACATCGCCTAGGTCAAACAGATTTACCTAAACTTAAAAGCTCGAACGTTATTAGATAGACCTACATCAAAGAATGATGTGTTTTTAAATCAAGAACCAAAGTTTACGAAGATTCGTACACAATAATACATTCAAACGTTACCAATAATTTAGAGTTTTTTAGTCTATAATAAGTACCTTGTATCAATAGATTGATTGTCAAATAGATGATGTAAAATTTTGGGATGGCTCAGGCCTTAAATATTTGCTATTGTTTTGCCTTAATCAAAATCACCTGTGGATCAAAATGGTCAGAGCATAGCAACGTCGCACTACACCTGATCAAGGTACATTCCATTTATCCAACGGACCGGTTGTAAAATTGGCTACGCGCGTTGAAGCGGCATTGCCATATTCCGCCTGCGAAATTCCTTTGCGGGCGAAATGTAGCAATGCAGGGAAGCAATATTTAACCAAATAAAAATAAATAAAAAATGGTTTATGTAGCAAAATTATCTTTAAATTATTTATTTATTTTAAAGCCAAATCTAGCAATCTATTTATTTTTATGCCCATTTTTTATTATAAATATAGAACTTAAAGGCAATTTTATTTAGAAATGTTTAAATTCACTTCAAGCTGGCAACAGATTTTATCGACTTTAGTTACGCGTTACGTCCTTTTCCAATGTCTGACCGTAAGTTCGTGTTTATCGTGGGGGATTTGGTACTAACGTACTGTGGGTGCTTTAAATGAAGTAAAAGTTGTTTATTAATACGGGACTTTAGATATTTACACGTTTGAGAAGGTCGTCAAAACACTCTGGGGATAAAAAGCAAACAGAGTCCGAAGTTCAGGGCCTTTTCAGATGAACTAATATGGCAAGCATGAGGAGCTGCTAAAGAAAAAAATATATTGGCTAATTTATTGAAATTGAGGTCGTAAATATACCTATATAAATACAAAATCCCTTACATCAGCTCGTAGGTGGATAAGATAAGGAAGCTTTGGCGAGAGAAAAGGTAGTAGTTCTTTGTGTAACGCCCGTAATGTTTTGGTGCTTGAACAGCGTTGAAGAAATGGAGGGGAAGATAAAATGGGTTAATAATCAAAAAACCCGGCACCCACGGTACCTGGTACTTAGGCCCTATATGAGCCTTCGTGGACTGTAATAAAGATAAAAATTATTAGAGTTGGATATGGGAGACATAAAAAAATTAAAAGGGTAGAAATAATTTTTGGCCCAAAAGAGAAATCTCACCCCTTTTAAAAACGCTATGGCTATGCCCAGACAACTTTTATTATTAAAGTGACGTCAAAAAGTAGTAAATACAGAATTATTTTACTAAATTTTACCCTTTGGTATCTCACCCGGTTTAAAAGTTAGCAGGAGGGAGATTATTAACATCCGCACTCTATAAGTTTATGATTAAGAGGGAGAGTTTTGGATTATATTTCGGGGATAAGCTGCACGCGTATAGCTTTTCAGCTTTTCGAAATAATACTTGTGTGATTTTAAATGCGAAAAAGATAAGTTAAGATAAGTATAACTTTAGGAGCATATTTTTTTTTAAACGATTGCTGGCATGCTTTTGAGCCTCTAATATTTTTTTATATAAAAAGAAGAAATAATACGCCTAATCTTTAACTTGAAATATGATATCGGACATTTTCTGAGGAACAGAAGCAACTGGTGAAAGGGGCAGTTGTTTCTGTTGGGTCGGCACAACTCCATTTCCTCTTGACCGACGAAGCATGGGCGCTACATTACGAACGACGCTTGAATTGGCATTACCAAGCGTGGCCGTGAAACCCAGCCCCAAAATCCGTGGCTCCATAGCCTAAATAGTGCGGTTAATATTTTGTTGCGCGCTTTATATGGATGTGTGAATTATTATACTTTCTCTGACTTAACACTCGAAGAGAACCCCTCTTGGTTACTTTCTGGCTCGAAAGAGAAATCCAAGTTTTTTTGAAGCAGCTGAGGCTTAATCAATACTAATCACTAAAATAAGAAAGTTTTTAATAATCCAAAAAACTTCTACGACCAAAAAATATAATTACACAAGGCAAAACAATGGAAATTAATACGGCGCGACGCGTATGGTTTCATACGCTCCGCGCCGTCGAAAACGGGACTCCGGCTCTGTAAAGTATATATGTATATATATATATATATATATATATATATATATATATATATATATATATATATATATATATATATATATATATATATATATATATATATATATATATATATATATATATATATATATATATATACAGGGTGTAAAGTATGATGCTCATGATTTTAATGGGCGATAGAGGAGCTCAAAATAAGTCGAAAAAGCCAAGAAAATATGAGTCAAAAGTTAATTGTTTTCGAAATACTTTTCAAGTTTAAAAAACTTGGCAACACCGCGCCTGTTTCGTCGAAGCGGCGGGTCTAACTAACCACAACTTCGAACGTTGTTGTGAGTTTTTTGCACTGTTTACACTTTTTTTAAGCAGATGTTCATTCATTTACATACAAATAATAAAAATTACTTCCTGAAACTTATTTTACACAATTTATAAAACAATCAATAATTGTTTGGTTTTTATTTGTAATTAAAAATAATTGTACTTACCATAAGAATAAGCTAATATCCATTTTAAGAACACAACTTATTATGCTTTAAAACAGCACTTTTTTGTTTTGCTTAAAGAATAAGATTTCTCGGTCGCACACATTCCAAGTTTCATCAGTCTTTAGTAGGTACACTTGCAATACGTTTGTCTTGAATTTAAAACATACCGGCATATTTTTCCCGATTCAAAACAAACAAAAATATCGTGTGGCCGGATCGCGAAGCTTCTTTGTACGACTGACTTCGCACAAAGGTTTCGCTCTGTTGCCAATTGTTTTTTTAATTTTTAACTGGGAGAACAATTGTTAAAATCATTAATTTTTTTTTATTTGTAGACTAAAACATTTAAAATTAAGTTTATTTTTATTATCAAATGAATCTACTGATAAGCGATTAAGACAAAAGTTTCCAGTTGTTACGGTTTATAGAAATAACTGATTTCAAAGTGTATGACTTTAACATCGTTTAGACAAAAATCTGTCAAGTTTTGACACATATGTCATATAAACTTTTCGACTTATTTTGAGCTCCACTATCGCCCTTAAAATGATGAGCATCATACTTTTTACACCCTGTATACTTCTTCAGCAGTTGTGGTTGTAACTGAAGGGCTAAGAATAAAAAGCATGCTGTTATTACCTCCGGAAAACTGGATGCAAGACTATTGAATTTTATCAGCAATAATTCAATGAGTTCCTTAATGGAATAATTTTTTTGAGTTTCAGATTTTAAGCATGTTTTTAGAGCCTTCATTTGGTCATAAAGATTAACTGAGATGTCTTTACTGTATTTAGCCGACAGTTTTCCGGAAGCGTTGAATATCGCTTAGTTTGAAGAAGACAGGAAATTTGGGAAGTTTTTATTAATTTTTGCTTACGCACGTTGGGGGCCCCCATGGCCCGGGGGCCCCGTATAATTGATACGGCAGATACGGCGGTAGCTACGCCCCTGTCGCTCTCTCCAGTAGTAGCGAAAGTTAAAATATATGGTAAAATTATCTACGGGGAGAAAAAATAATGAGCTCTAGGAGCGTGAAGGGCACAACAAAACTAATCAAGAGCTCCTAACTCATTTTTTATTTAATTAACAGGATTTTTTAATTAATTTGGTCAGTATTTTTGGTGTACATTTTTTATTATCATAAAAAATTTAAAATTTTATTTGCAATAGGAGATAAGCTGTGTTAATTCGTAAGCATTTTAACATGTTATTTATTATCTTTGGTCTTGGATACTGCACCATCAGCTGAAAAAAAGGTATATATACTATAAAGATCCGAGTATTCATCACTTCTTGTGAGATTGTTCAAGATGAAGTCTAATTTGATCGTTTTGGTCCTTGGTAAGTCTTAAACCTTTTTTTATTTACCTTTTTTTATTTAAATTTTTTCAAGAATAATTTAAAAAAAAATTAAAGAAAATTTTATATTCATTTTTTTTCTAAATCACATGCTGGTTAAAACATACTTTTTTTTTAACATATATAAAATAATATAGTTTTTTATAAGATCCAAAAAATTTATTTTTTTAGTTAACATTTTTAACATAATATAGGGGTTGCTTGAAGTTCGACCAAAAAGTGTCTATCCACCAAAGTTATATTTTTTAAAATGTAATATTTTAGATTTTTAGTAGCAATTTGTGTTTACTATCGCACCCCAATTAGGTTAACATTTAAAACCGTTATATTTGACCATAAGCTATTAAAAATGATTTTATTTAGAATTACTTACAGAAAAACCCAATGTGTTTCATTTGAAAAAAAATTGGATAAATAATTTTTTTTTGAAACCACTCAATATTTTTTTATCGACACTACCACCAACTACTGAAGCAGTACAGCTTCACATTAAAAGGCTTTATTTTCAGTTTTAAACAGTTGATTCCGGAAGATTGGGGTATGGTAAAAGTAGAGGGTTGTTTGGAACCACCAAAAAGTTTAAAAGAAATAGCTTCAGATTTATATTAAAATGTTTGTTTAGCGGATGCAAATTTGGCTGTTCAAAAAGTTGTAGCTAAAAAAAATTATTATATATAATTCACCGAAAGTTACAGTGTATGTGTAGGGGGTACTATATTATGACAATGAAATGGTTGTGTCGTTAGTAGAGGAAGAGTGTTAATATCTATTAATTTTTGTTTCCTTTTCATTTTTTTTATTTGTTGTGTAAGTAATAATTTAAAATTGAGTTAAAATGAATCAGTTTTGACTTTTTTTTTAATTATAAAAAAGGCTTTATAAAAAAATAACCCGGCTGTTATTTTCTACCAAGTTCTCTAAATTTATATTTAGTTTTTGAGAATATCCTAATATTTTGTAAGTTTGGACGCCTCTTTCTATAGTTTTTACACCATAGTAGGTACTTCGTTTTAATACCGTTTAATTGAAAATTTATTTTTAAAAAAATAAAAGGTCTCTTGTTATGTTTTTGAAAAACCTTGATTAAAAAAAAATATAAAGAAACACTGTAAACTGGCAGATTTGGGGGTGGTTTTGAAGTACTTCCCCCCTCGTAGATATGGATATTTTTTGCTACCCTTTCTTTAGTAGCATAAGGCAGAAATTAGCTTTTCCCAAATTAGTTAAATGTTGACTCCCAATTTTCCTGGCCTACTAATCAAGAGCAAAAACCTAAAGTATAAGCAAAATATTATTTTTATGCATAATTCTCTTTTATTTTATGTTCTACTAGATGAAAAGCCTGTCTCCGCCAGGAGAGAGACAATATTAAGTAGCCTCTGTCTCCGTAAGACGCCTTCCGTACGGCTAACGGTAAAAAAACACTTTTTTGCTCCTATTTTTGTCCCGGGGGCGAAATTCAAAAAACGGGCTTCTGTTAGGTTCTAGCCACTGCTAAAGACTACCACAGTGCCAATTTTCATGATTTTAGCTCAAGCCATAACTTCAGAATCACGAGGACAGATAAATAAATATATATACCTACCTACATATAAATATATCCACATTAGCAAATTATATATATATATATATATATATATATATATATATATATATATATATATATATATATATATTTATATATATATATATATATATATATATATATATATATATATATATATATATATATATATATATATATATATATATATATATATATATATATATATATATATATATATATATATATATATATATATATATATATATATATATATATATATATATATATATATATATATATATATATATATATATATATAAATATATATATATATTTATATATATATATATATATATATATATATATATATATATATATATATATATATATATATATATATATATATATATATATATATATATATATATATATATATATATATATATATATATATATATATATATATATATATATATATATATATATATATATATATATATATATATATATATATATATATATATATATATATATATATATATATATATATATATATATATATATATATATATATATATATATATATATATATATATATAGATAGTTTTGCGGCGGATTCATGTTTCAATAAGTTTTCGTTGGGTTAATCGTCTGAGTTTCTAAAAAATGAGACCACTTCGGTCCTGGTCCCGGGGTATAGCGAACTGAGCCTGCTCAGTCCTGTTGACCCCTATGAACTTAATGTTCGCCTAAAACAAAAAAGACAAAACCCCCCAAAAATTCAAAAAACTTTAAAACCTATACTACACGTACATACTATACTACGTTTCGGTGGCAAGTCGGCCACCGTTGTCAAGATAAACTGAATAATAAAAATATAAATTAAAACTAAATTTTTAAATAATTTTGGTTTAAAAATTTAGGAAATTCTGAAAACTTTTTTTAAAATTTATAACCTTTTGTCATAAATGATATATTAGTTTGCTTGACTGGTGTATTTAGAATTTTCAAAATGACAAAACAGGTGGTGTGATAGTTGATTTACCGTAAGGTGTATTATTAAGATTAAGTGATGTTACACATTTATCTTTATTTAATAATAGAAATATCTTTTTTAATATAATGAAAATATATCTTTTAAGTGTTCACTTTGTAAGTAGGTTTTGTTAGACGTATAAAATAATAACAATTAAAACGGTTTTTATTTACTAATATAATTATTTTTAGTGGGCCTTGTAAGCGCTGCAACCAACCAAGTATTCAAAGACAACACCGAGTACAC
>JAHBCN010009364.1:0-35350 GCA_019359885.1 Listronotus oregonensis | reverse complement strand
GGGAAGCCAGGGAATCAGAAGGGCCCGGGGGTTTTCAACTTATTCAGAAAGAAATGCTCCATGTGCACAAACTTTCATTAACATTCACAGACGATTTGGTGGGATAGGTTCTTTCAAAATTGGGTTTTCCGATAAAGGCAGACCAAGGCATGTTAGAACTGTTGAAAGAGAACAAAGAGTTATCGAAAGAGTAGAAGAAAATCCAAGTATTAGCACAATGAATCTTGCGTTACAAGAGGGAATTGCTAATTCTACAGCTTGGCAATGAAGAACTTCTGTCCCCATTTTATGTACAGAAGGTAATAGTCTTTTGAAAAAATATAAAGGAAATAACCAGTTCATCTACTTAATTTTGTTTACTGACGAAGCAGCATTCACGCGAGTTGGGATTACAAATTTTCGTAATACGCACGAATGGTAGTGGAGTAAAATTTGGAAGAAAAGTCGCTTAGTTATCGAGAAAAAAAAACCGGCGTAGAACCAAACCAGACTTAGTGGGATTCTTTAATAAGGTAATCGTGTACACGAAATCACTTTTTACGACATTTTTTAGTGGTCGAGAGTTTTTTTATTTCGAAAAAATCCAAAAAAAATCGGTTTTCAATAAAACACGTATTTTAACTTCTCCACTGTCTATCTTTAATAATATTCATGCTATCAAGTTAATTTTTTTAGATTAAAGTAGACACAATAGCCTTCAAACAACGTCCCACTTGAAGCTGAAATTTTTTTGTTAATTTTTTAAAATAGTACGAAACTCAAAATTGTTATTTTTAGTAGCGTAATTTTAGGCAATCGAGAAAAAAGTTTATTATTGAAAATTTATACATACATGCTGCGTACAAGTAGCTAATGTTTAAAAAAGTTTTAAAACAAAATTTTAGATTCCTTTTATAGTATTGAGTCAGTAATATTTTTTTAACGGCCAAAGTCATATTTTTGGCCTTGGGCTTAGCGAGCCGGCCGACTACAAAGATCTTACGGTCCGTGGAAGTGTAGTAGGTACATAAAGTTGTATCAACAGGTTTAAACGCAGATCTAAGGGCTGCTTAAGTTGTTTAGAAAAGAAAAAATTTTAAATATCCAAAACAGGTGGGTAGATTTTTAAACCCATATAAAAATATCAATCATTGTTATTAATTACCCACCTAATAAGTAGGTTTATTCAACTTTTTTTATTGGTTGCTGGTAAAGAAAACCACCCACGGATTCGTTATTTTTTTGATTATACATTCAAAACTTCATTATTTTTAAACATTTTTAGCAACAAAAAATTGGGATGCTTTGTGTCTTTTAATTAAATTTGAGAAATATATTACATACATTAAATATAAACTAGGGCTTCGTTAAAGGTCTTTTTTAAAAAAAGAATATATAATTCTTTTTTTTCCATATAAAGAGATGATACGAAGCTATTCATTGATATGTCTGAATGCTGCTTGAATAAGCAATGTTGCCAGACTTTTTGTAATAATTTGTTATTATTGAAGGCTGTTTTTTATATAAAAACTAACCAGAACTAACAAACAACAACTTTCAAACTATGATCTAGTTCTGGTTAGTTCCGGTTAGGTTTTCCTCGTTAAATTGTAATTTTTTTATTATAAATGCGCCGTTCTGGTCGGTCATGATTAGTGCTGGTTAGTTAAAGCGGCTTTTTATTTTCACTAATTATATTTGTAACTGGCTTGAAATTCAAATATTTTTGATTTAATGAAAATTATCCTTATGGTAACGGCAAAGTTTTTTATTATAAATTAATAATATTTGAAGCGATGCATGAATTTATTACATGTAAATCGTAAATAGTTAAAATAAAATGTCAAATAATGACCAATTTTTAGAATTTTTATTGCGATTTTTTTGGTAAAAACTACATCATCCGCATTTTTTGCCTTAAATAATAATACTTAAGAATATTTTACATTCAAATTTAAAAATCGTCCAATCGTGGGTGATTTTTTTACAGACCCAAAAATGTAATATGTAAGTAATTTATTTAGGCGCTTCATTAGTAGCATTTTACGTAAATTTAATCCATTTCTGCCTTAAAATCTTTAATAATGATATTGCAGGAACGAAATTTACCTCTTACAACATTTAGTTCTTCTTTCACACAAGTACATGTTGGAAATTCATTTTGGGTTGACATAAAGCCATTGCACTACGTATTATGGCAGCGCTCTTAATAAAGTTTAAATTTTGGACATTTCTTTGGGAAGTAAAAGATCTATCTGAACATCACTACCAATACTCGCAGAAAAGGTAGATATTGTCGAACTATTTTCGTGTAGGTTCGGAAACCGTTTTCCTTTTTTTGTGCGATTTTATGTTTCTTTCAGAGATGTAGTGGCTGTAACATAATTTATGATATTTCTCATCAAACGCAAATAAATCTTTATAGCCACGTAATTTAGATATTATATTAATGTCGTTCCTGTTCCTGGCAGCTTTATTACTTTTTTGATAGGTAGCTTTTCTACACCAAAAAATTCAGTACTATGTAAAAAATAAATACCCTAAACAGGATTTATAAGGATAAATTGAAATTCGTATTTTGTTTCAGTACAATATATAAACTAATATAAAGGTACCAACTATAGTAATGAAGGTACCTAATAATATTTAAATTACTTGTTTAAACAGATTTTTTAATAACTTTTCTTCTTTTTATTTTTACTATTGCTGCAAAAAAAACACATTTTTCTAATATTAAACTATCGCATTTAAGTTTAGTGTCACAATAATTTAAGGACCGGCGCGGCGCCACTGTCTGATTGCAAATTATGATAATAGTTTGAGAATCTGTGTAAGTTTACGACAGTCTTTTATGATATTTTATTTTAATTTCGCCATTTAAAATATCATCTTTTTGACAGATTTTTTTTTTTTGCTAGATTGTCCTGCCTTTTTCAGCACTTAATAGTAATGATAACAACCCTTGTATTCTAGGTCAGCGTTTCTCAACCTTTTTGGCCCACGGACCAAAATATAGTTATTATTGTTTTTTTTAATAAGTAATTTTTTTCGCGGATCGAAAATTGTCCGCGGATAGTAAAATTTCTCCGCGGACCACTTGTGCCATGGTGGTCGCCCGACCAGCGTTGAGAATAGCTGTTCTAGGTCTTTTTAAAACAGATTTGTATCCATCATACACAATTTTCTTACAAATAATTCGCTTCATTGTTTTAAAATTTTAAATACATACAGCACACTCTAAATTTCGACAACCACCACTACTAATGTTTACTTAACTACGCACGCCTATCCGCATGCGGGGCTATTGGTCCCGATAATACTTTTTTACGTCTGAAAAAAAATCGCGTTGCCAAACGATACGCTCTAGGAAAAAAATTTTTTTTTTCAAAAACTTTTGTGTTATTATTTGGCTATATTTTCTTCGCTGCATGAAAATATTTTCAAAATAAAAAAGTTTATCGATTGGTGAAAATTTCAATACCAAAAATATTTATTTTTAGTTTATATGATTTTAGAGGAATGAAAGTGCAGAATTGGCCCAAACTGTTTTATAAGGTTAAAAGCGCTACAGTGTGGGCTTTAATTTGACACAAAAAAATTTCGGTATCTTTGATAGTTTTAAAGTTATGGCGGTGGAAACAAAAAAAAATCATTTTTTTTACAAGTTAAAAAAAATCAGTTTTTATTAATTTAAAAAGTTCGAGACCACAAAAAAATGTCGTAAAATACGATTTCATGTGCCCGGTGACATACTCAAAGAAACCTAACAGGTTTGATCTGGTTCTACGCCAAAAAAAAAACGACACGATAGACTTACGGAATCGCTCCACCATGGGCTTATAAAAACCCTCACGCCATTGTAGAAAAACAGCATCAGCGAAGGTTTGTTTATATGAGCCAGAATTGTAGGAGATCATATTATAGGACCTCATTTTTATGACGGACTGTTAAATAGACAGGTTTATTTAAATTTTCTTCAAAACGAACATGCTTGAAAACGTTTCCCTACAAAGCAGATTAAATATGTGACTACTTCAGGATGGCGCTCCACCCCATCCAATAGATTTCTTTTTTTTTTGGGCCATTTAAAAGCTTTAAGACGCCAGTAAATGATATAAATGATTTGCGTCAATGTATAATGAATGGTTGTGATATTATTAGAAATACAGTTGGTAATTTTTTCGCATAAGAAAACATTTTTTAAAAAGTATTAGAAAATGTATAGAAGTAAATGAGTAGGGGTATTTCGAAAATATGTTATAATTTTTCCCTTTTTAAAAAATAAATTTTATAAGCTACCATTAGGATTAGTTACATATTCAATTAGTATTAAGTTTTTTTGTTGACAAATTAATTAATTAATATACTTATAAAATCATTAGCTGTCAAATTCATTTGATACAAGGCGACTTGATTTGTTGATTTCAATTAAATACATGGTTAATTTGAATGAAACTGATGAAAACTTTGATGTCGATTTGTGGCTAAATGGTTAGGTTTATCGACATTGAGCAAGAGTACATTCTTTTTTGAGTTTTTAATTGCCTTTAAGCTGGTATATTCAAATTTGCAATATCTGTCTAAATAAAAAAGATAGGGAGTAAATAAATTTTGTGTTTTAGGTAAAGTGCCCTCTAGCGGTGTTCAAAAGAACTACTTTTAACGTACAATAGTAGAACCTAAAGAGCTCGGTTCGTATGCCAAACATAAACTAAACTGATGAAAGAATAAATGTAATATGGCGGAAAAACAAAACTAAAAATTGAACTTTGCACCATGGAGATCTCGACATTTTGCCAAATGACTTACTAACATTATTTTCCTATGTAGAATCACCCCTTAAAATTTCCTAACGCATTTTCCGAACACCCTGTAACTTAGCTCACACTTTTATCTAAGAAACGCCTTCATATACACCAAACGGTTTTTAATTTTTATAAAGCCAAGATTTTAAGTTAGTAATTTAATACAATGTAAATAGTTTCAAAACCTCTAAACTATTTTCAAAACACCGCAAAAATACCTATTTGATGCACAGTGATATTAAAGTATAAAAGAAATATACTAAATATTGATTGTTACTGATCGGATCAATGGATTTATTTGGGCAAATTTTGGGATCGACTACGCAATATTGAACACAAGTTTTTCTTTCTAGTTGATGGCGATTATCAACATCTTAATTTCAAATGATATATCTTCCTCCTTTCTTCGATTTCTTATGGTAAAGTACATTTTTTAGGCCATGTATAGTCAACGATACAAAGGGGATCTAAAATTCCTACAATTTATAGGCACATTTTTTTCTCTTGGTTGTTTTTAGTAATAAAAAGTTTTTATAAAATTAGAAATTTTAATATATTTTGAATTGATCTTCGTAGCATTTTTTTTGTTCGTCTAGACCTAATTAATTTTAAATAAAAAAAAATAATAATAAAACGCATTTAAAAGAGTTTATGGTTAAATTTAGAAAATTTTCAATTATTAATTAACCGAGGATATATAATATTTTGGACAAAGATTACGAAAGCGTGGGCAAACAGATTTTATTTTTATTTTCAGTACCAATTCTCCTACACAACTCGAAATTCGGGCTGAGAACTCAGAATGTCGATTTAAAACTTTTGAAAGTTCGAATTCGACTTACACTTAAATTTGGACTTACAACTCGGAATTTGACTGAGACTCGAAATTTTGATTTGAGTCGAAATTTGTACTAAAAATAACAAAAATTGTGGAGCTTCTACGACTTGTAAATAAGTTAACATTTTCTAGATTTTAAACGCATTTTAAATTTTCATGTACGGTTAAAATGTAGTTCCAGTATAAAAAAATATTTATAAGAACGTGTAAGACTAGAAAAGAATAATATAGTTTAATTTACGTCCTTTTTATTAAGTAAACTAGAAAAAATATTAGTGCAATTTCAAAATGTTAATTGAAAATTAATTGATGGGGATAATTGCATTTTTATTTTAATTATAGATTTATGATCCCTTTATTAAAATAGTTGATTACTAAAAAAATTAACCTTAATAATTTAATTTTTTCCTAAATTTTTACTGTATATTTAGTAAATTTAGTAATTTCCGAAAAGGGTTATTTTTGTGAATTAACAAACGTCATGCAACTAATTTAAATATTTTAAAAATGCTAATATTAGGTATCTTCAGTTTATTGTGATATGTATAAATTCATTAGGTATTATATTTTAGTCGGCATTAATGTACACATTAAAAACCAAAATAGAAGTAAAATAAATAAGGCGTACATAAGTAATTTTATTAAATATAAATTTAAAAAAGATATTTTACTTTGAACCTAAATGATAAAATAATGTTTAGAAAATAAAAAAGTGTCAATTCAATATATCAATAGTATCAAATATTATTTTTATAAAAACAGATTAAAACATTAGCTTAAACTGTTATTATATTTGTAATAAGCAATTAATATTTATTTTCGGGGAAATAAAAAGAAAATTTTATTTCCGCTGACATAAAAAATATATTATTATAATATTATTATGATCCTTAACTTATATGATGCATAAATGGTATGTATTAATTTTAGAGTATTAGTTGGGGCGTTTGCTTCAACAGTCAATTTCTTGACGTTATTACATTAGAATGTCTTTTATAAATATATAAAGCGGTTAAATATCATTAAGTCTATCTTTATTTAGTTTAACAAATGTTTACATTTTTTTTAAATTATTATTTATTTTATGTTTTTTAATAATTAAAATAATCCCATTAATGTAAAATGTCAAAGTTGCATAAATTTGATTAACTGCAGAAAAGTTATCGCTTTTCTTTAAGGTGTTAATGTTTACAAATGTAAAACTTAATTTATCTGCTGTATTTATCATCTTTAAATTAAAACAACATGTAACAACTTATGCATAATTATAAAACTGGTAGTAGCCTTTATTTTCATTGAGATAGAAATAATAGGATTGTTTTATATATATATATATATATATATATATATATATATATATATATATATATATATATATATATATATATATATATATATATATATATATATATATATATATATATATATAGCAATCCTATTATTTCTAACAGCAGACAAATCTCAATGAAAATAAAGGCTACTGCCGGTTTTGTTTTATAATTGTGCATAAGTTGTTACATGTTGTTTTAATTTAAAGATGATAAATACAGCAGATAAAAATTAAGTTTTACATTTGTAAACATTAACACCTTAAAGAAAAGCGCGAGTACTGTTCTGCAGTTAATCAAATTTATGCAGACTTTGACATTTTACACATTAACTGGGACATTTAATATTTTACTAATTATTATAAAACATAAAATAAATGCATCAATTCTCAAAAAAATGTAAACATTTGTTAAACTAAATAAAGAGTAGACTTAATTGATATTTAACCGCGTTATGTATATTTATAAAAGACATTCTTTATGTAATAACGTCAAAGGGAAATTGACTGTTGAGAGCAAACGACAATAATGACGTTTTAAAAATTAATAGCATACCATTTATGACATCATATAAGTTAAGGATCATAATAATATTATAATAATGACGTATTTGTTGTATGTCAGCGGAAATAAAATTTTTCTTTTTTACTCTCCGAAAAAATATATTTATATTAATTTGCTTATTACGGAATATAATAACAGTTTAAGCTTTCATATGTTTTAATCTGTTTTTATAAAAAATAACTATTATATTGATACTATTGATAGTATTGAATTGACACTTTCTGTTATTTTTCTAAACATTATATTTTTATCATTTAGGTTCAAAGGTAAAAAACTATCTTTTTTAAATTTATGTTTAAGTAAAATTACTTATGTACGCCTTATTTATTTTTACTTCTATTTTTGGTTTTTAATGTGTACATTTAATGCCGACTAAAGATATAATACCTAATGAATTTATACATATCACACAATAAACTGAAAGATACCTAATATTAACATTTTTTAAAAATATTTAAATTAGTTTGCATGACGTTTGTTAACACCACAAAATAACCCTTTTCGGAAATGGTTACTAAATTGTACTAGTAACTATACAGGGTTAAAAATTTAGGAAAACCAAATTAAATTATTAAGGTTAATTTTTTTTTTAGTAATCAACTATTTTAATAATGGGATCATAAATCTATAATTAAAATAAAAATGCAATTATCCCCATCAAATTAATTTTCAATTAACATTTTTGAATTGCACTAATGCTATGTTTATCTAGTTTACTTTAATAAAAAGGACGTAGAATTAAACTATATTATTCTTTATTTCTAGTCTTACACGTTCTTATAAATATTTTTTTTATACTTACATGGAACTACATTTTAACCGTACATGAAAATTTAAAATGCGTTTTAAAAATCTAGAAAAATGTTAACTTGATCTTACAAAGTCGTAGAAGGGCTCCACAAATTTTTGTTATTTTTAGTACAAATTTCGACTAACAAATCAAAATTTCGAGTCCTAAGTCAAAATTCCGAGTTGTAAGTCCAAATTCCAAGTTGTAAGTCGGAATTCGAAGCTCTTAGTCGGAATTCCAAGTTGTAAATCGACATTCCGAGTTCTCAGCCGGAATTTCGAGTTGTAAGTAGGAATTGGTACTGAAAATAAAAATAAAATCTGTGTGGCCCTTTTACGCTTTCGTATAATCTTGTCCAAAATATTATATATCCTCGGTTAATTAATAATTGAAAATTTTCTGAAAGTTTAACCATAAACTCTTTTAAATGCGTTTTATTATTATTTTTTTATATTTAAAATTAAGTTTAGGTCTAGGACGAACAAAAAAAAATGCTACGAAGATCAATTCAAAATATATTAAAATTTCTAATTTTATAAAGCTTTTTATTACCTTAAAAACAACCAAGAGAAAAAACTGTGCCTATAAATGGTAGGAAAATTTTTAGATCCCCTTTTGGTGATACGTTGCTTACATGGCCACTTTCAACCATTTAAAAAAAAATGCTACTGCCATAAGAAATCGAAGAAAGGCAGGGAAAATATATGCAATTTTAGGAGCAAATTTTATTAAGATGATTGATAATCTGCCATCAAGCAGGAAAGAAAAGCTTGATCTTTGTCGACTTTAAATATTGCGTAGTCGATCCCAAAAGTGTCCGCCCGAAATAACTTCTTATGCCAAAAATTAGATCCGATCATGTGCAGCACGTAACTCAATATTTTAGTATATTTCTTTATACTTTAATATCACTGTGCATCAAATAGTGTATTTTCTGCGGTGTTTTGAAAAAATGAAGCCAGTAGGTTTTTAAAATATTTACATTACAGTATTAAATTACTAACTTAAAATCTTGGCTTTATAAAAATTAAAAACCGTTTGGTGTATATGAAGGCGTTTCTTAGATAAAAGTGTGAGCTAAGTTAAGTTACTTTAGCTGAGAATCATTAATCATCATATAAACTTCGGTGGGCTTGCGAAAGTAACTACTTTAGAAACTATTCATACCGGTAGAGGCTAAAATATTTAGCGACCGACTTTTAAAAACTAAGAAAATCCCAACAAAGCTAAAACTTTTCATTTCACCATGGTGTTGTGTTAGGGCTCGTCATTAAACAGAGAGTGGACTGGAGAAAACCAGGTAAATCCCCTGTGGATATATGGTGTTAAAAAACAGCTTTGAAAACTTCGAGATTTGTTAGAAAATATTCCTTTGCAACTAAGATCAATCATGTGGTTTATACATGATAGGACACCACCTTATTTTAGCATAGTCATTCGTCAATATTTGGATAACAATAGGTCTTGCAATACCCCAGACTTGGCAACCTCGATCTCCGGACATAAATCCATTAAACTAAATGTGTGTGCAAAGGTGATTGTAAAAATATTTTTATAATTTTTTATATCCTTGCAAAAGTCCTTAAAAAATATGTTTTTTAAGCTTGTATTTTTTCGATTTTTATTTTAAACAAAAATAACTTTTTTACCCTTACAATAATATAAAATTTTATTTGGTGTTCAAAAAAATATATATATGTTTGGATTTTTGTTATTGTGATCAAGAAGTGGTAAAAAAACTAGTAGAGATCGAACGCTGTAAGAACAACACCGATACGACACGGTCTCATATGGCAAACCCGTATAAAACCGTGACGTATCGGTGTTATTCTAACAGCGTTCGATCTCTACGTAAATTTTTATAGGTTGGCTCAGATGAACTACTTTTTCGTCATTAAGTTTGTTTTGGTAAGTACATTGTAATTGTTTTTTTTTTCGATCGTCTATTTATAAGCCTTATAACGTATTCAAAATCATGCATAAATAGCCCTCAATAATGTATGATTTTCTATTTATCAACGATTATAGTATAGACAACTAAAAATAAAAACAAATTTAGACATTTAGTGTATTGTATTTATAACCTTCTCATTCAAATAACAATCTTTAAAATACCTGTCAAGTTGGTTTCCTAAAACTTAAATACATGATGATGGGCTTCTTTTAAAAAAATGTCTTGTATGGAAGCACATAAGGTGTTTGGCGCAAAATGCTTAATTATATAAAAAGGGGTAAATCAATTTGTTTTAAAAATTTAACCAAAAAAGAAAATTACTCATATAAAAAACAAATTTAATAGGAAAAACATGAAGAAGTAAATAATAACATTATTTACGAACACCCATACAATAAAAATGAAAAAAATGATATTATAAATACTATCGGGAATTAGCTTTAGGAAAACATCCCAAATTAGATTACATCTTCGAGCATATAGAGGCACCCCCAGCTCGACAGTGCGAACAGGCGTGCAAGAGAGAAAGAATAATCGTTCACTACCTTTCTTTTCGTTCCAACGTGCTAATTGATCGGTGAGAGGGGTATGTACCCCGCTCATGGAAGGATAGTAAGCGATTTTTCTTTCTCTATCGTAAGCTTTTTCGCACTGCCAAGCGGCAGGACTGCCTCTAGTAGGTTTATGCTCTAAGGTTTACAGGAGTACTATTGAGGACATACAATACCAAAAATAGACCAATTAAGCTACTTTTGCACAAGTAAAAACTTTTAATATAAGCTTATGAAATCCATTAAGAGACAACATAAAAATTTACAGAGCTAAATATTTGTCCAAAGTAAAATATTTATAAACCACGATTTAACCAATAATTACTTTTTTAAACCCGCTCAGTCGTTTAGAAAAATTAATGGTTATAGATATGTATGGATAAGCAAAAAGAGCATTTAACTTAAAGGGGACAAGAGTTAAATTTTATTCCTGAAAAGTAAGAATAATAATTAAAGGAACCTAATATTTAAAAGTGAAAGGCATATATAAAAATCCAAACTATTAGAAATCAGCTGAACAGTGTGCCATTTTTTGTGTCAAAATGTGATAGTGTTATTCTGCAATTGGGTAAGACATGCTTGCTGGAAATAGAAGATGGGGCATTCGCCTAACAGTAAACCTTTTTCTTGCAAACTAAGGAAGCAAAACAAGTGGGTTGTCTATTTGTATAAAAAATGTTGTCAAATGGTGTCAGAGCGAATTTAACAATAACCTGCTGAACACATATAACAAACTGGTAGATATTACCAAAAAACTATGTAAATCATAAGTTGATAATAATCAAGAATCAAAAACAAAAATATACATATTAACACTATTACACCGCATTGAGTATGACCATAAAAATTGAGCAAGACTTTTGAAGCACAAAACCGCTAATAGTAATGTAATAGGAAAACTGGGAGGAGGAAGGCATTACAGTGGCAAGGTAATTTTAAAAGGTTAAAATAGAATAAGCAATATATACAAAGCTTTACAAAATAGAAAGTTTATATAGATAAAAACAATAAAAAAACGGCGAAAGACTGTTTAAACTGATTTAAAAAGAATAAAAATTTTAAATCATAAAAAAAACACTAAATTTTAATGGTGGAGTTAGAATTGATCAACATAATGTTACAAATAAAGTAAATGGTCATTTCTGTAGAGTAGGTAAAGAAATAGTAAGAAGTAAATGATTTGATACAGAAGTTAACACCTGATAATCTAAGTGACCTTAACTTCATTTAAAAATTATTGGCTCAACAAACACAAATGTCTTATAAAACAATTTTTAAATTACGAAAAAGTAAAGGTTAACCTAAAGCTATAAATTTAATAATTACGTAAAGCGGCAAGGTGAGATTTTCAAGATCTAATTTTTTCACATTTTTATCACTTAATACGTTGTTAGTGTTATTATAAATATTTCTGTTTGAAAAACAGACGACATGACATTTTAAAATAAACAGTTACTATGTTTGTTTATATTTTCGGGTGCTTTAAACTATTTAAAGTGAGTAATATACTTTCCACGTGTAATTAAGAATAATAGCGTCACTTCTGGGAAATTTAAACTATAGAAGATCACACCCATTAAACATAAGCTTTTACTGATGTATAAACAGCACCAGCATATGTACAGAATTAGATCCAAAAAAGAAAAACTTTCTTTTTTTGGAATGGATAACAGAACAGAGAGTAAAATCGTTTTTAAAATCTTTCTCAGTTTTAAAGATATAAAACTGTACAAAATAATTAAATTACGTTTTAACAACATTTATTGTAATATGGTAAATTTTGACATTTAAAGTGACACTTTTCAAAACTCATTGACGTTGTCAAATATCTTATATTTCATAACCAGTCACAAAAAGTAAAAATTTTCGCAGCTGGTGATTAAAAGTAAGATATTTGACAACAACAATAAGTTTTTAAAAGTTTTTTTTTTAACTTGAATTAAAAAGAATCATATCATATTCAAAATTCGAAAAAATATTGTGTAAAACGCATTGGAAAACACTATTTTTCATAACTCACATTATTTTGCGGAACCCGCTTCGCTCGTTCCGCTGAATTCTCCTGACAGTAAACCTTTTCCTTGCAAACTGAGGAAGCAAAACAAGTGGGTTGTCTATTTGTATAAAAAATGTTGTCAAATGGTGTCAGAGCGAATTTAACAATAACCCGCTGAACACCTATAACAAACTGGTAGATATTACCAAAAAACTATGTAAATCATAAGTTGATAATAATCAAGAATCAAAAACAAAAATATACATATTAACACTATTACACCGCATTGAGTATGACCATAAAAATTGAGCAAGACTTTTGAAGCACAAAACCGCTAATAGTAATGTAATAGGAAAACTGGGAGGAGGAAGGCATTACAGTGGCAAGGTAATTTTAAAAGGTTAAAATAGAATAAGCAATATATACAAAGCTTTACAAAATAGAAAGTTTATATAGATAAAAACAATAAAAAAACGGCGAAAGACTGTTTAAACTGATTTAAGAAGAATAAAACTTTTAAATCATAAAAAAAACACTAAATTTTAATGGTAGAGTTAGAATTGATCAACATAATGTTACAAATAAAGTAAATGGTCATTTCTGTAGAGTAGGTTAAGAAATAGCAAGAAGTAAATTATTTGATACAGAAGTTAACACCTGATAATCTAAATGACCTTAACTTCATTTAAAAATTATTGGTTCAACAAACACAAATGTCTTATAAAACAATTTTTAAATTACGAAAAAGTAAAGATTAACCTAAAGCTATAAATTTAATAATTACGTAAAGCGGCAAGGTGAGATTTTGAAGATCTAATTTTTTCACATTTTTATCACTTAATACGTTGTTAGTGTTATTATAAATATTTCTGTTTGAAAAACAGACGACATGACATTTTAAAATAAACAGTTACTATGTTTGTTTATATTTCGGCTGCTTTAAACTATTTAAAGTGAGTAATATACTTTCCACGTGTAATTAAGAATAATAGCGTCACTTCTGGGAAATTTAAACTATAGAAGATCACACCCATTAAACATAAGCTTTTACTGATGTATAAACAGCACCAGAATATGTACAGAATTAGATCCAAAAAAGAAAAACTTTCCTTTTTTGGAATGGATAACAGAACAAAGAGTAAAATCGTTTTTAAAATCTTTCTCAGTTTTAAAGATATAAAACTGTACAAAATAATTAAATTACCTTTTAACAACATTTATTGTAATATGGTAAATTTTGACATTTAAAGTGACACTTTTCAAAACTCATTGACGTTGTCAAATATCTTATTTTTCATAACCAGTCACAAAACAAACAACAATAAGTTTTTAAAAGTTCTTTTTTTAACTTGAATTAAAAAGAATCATATCATATTCAAAATTCGAAAAAATATTGTGTAAAACGCATTGGAAAACACTATTTTTCATAACTCACATTATATTGCGGAACTCGCTTCGCTCGTTCCGCTGAATTCTCCTCGCTACGAAAAAAAGTGCTTTTTTCAACTGGTTGCACAAATAACTATTATATAAAGGATCTTGGGAGAAAACCATGAATGTCACAAAATTGTCGAAATTGGATTAAGTACGCCATCTAGTAGGTTTTGTTAAGTTCTATCTGCTGACATATCAAGCCAGAAAGAAAACAGTGAATGTACCGAGTTATTACCTTTTTCAAAAAATATCCTATGTCGGTGAAAAACCGTGCATGTCCGCGCGTAAACGGTTGAAACAATGGATGTCCACTCAACAGAGCCAATAAAAAAAGAAGTTTAGTGAGTTGTTTGGCACGTAGTGGCTTTCAACAAATCTCTGTTATCACTTTTTCTTGTGTTTGTGCAGTAGCGTTTGGAGTTAAATTTTGTTTAATTTTGGCAGATAGTGAAAACATTTATTATATGTATGTTATGAAGAAAATGAGGCTACCGTCCCACGAGTTTGGTAAATTCTGCAAATGCAAACGTTTAAAGGGATCTGATAATAAAAGTGACCTAAAAGAAAACGAATTTTAGAACATTTCAATGTATTAATATCTTATAATAAACAAAATTCATTTTTGTGTTCCCTAATATCCTTCGTGAACGTACAAAGGAGGCGGTCTAGAGAATTCGTACCTTGAGTGCAACAAAAATATGGGCCTTATTAACCTTAAAAAGAGAATAAAAACGCCCACCGATTGAACATTTAATGTCATCTCCGTATCGTAAAATGTGCGTAAAATCTTCTGTTCGAACCGTGTTTCACTGGGATGTGTATCATGGTATCAAGCTTTTTTATGATATCAAGTTCTTATGATCAGTCAAAAAAGTCAAATGAACTTTCATCTGCAGAATTTGAACTACCTATGCTGGCATACTTTAACTTCAATCCCTTAAATGAAGAAAAATTTAAAGACATACCTATACCTATACTTCATAAAAAAGGAAATGTAGACAAAAGAAATGAGTTAGCAGTGAGAAAAATCCTAAAAAACTTTAATCAGCTGAAACCAAGAAACGTTAGCCCCCTGTTAACAAGAAAAAAAAGCAGGTAAAATAATGCTTTACCAAATAAGTATTTCACAATGTTACAAAAATATTAAGTTGTGGGAAGACCCAAAGGCAATAATCCAGCAATACCAGACCCATCGGAGGTAAAACGTTCAGCAATACCAAACCCATCCAGGGTAAAACGTATAGCCATATCAAGCCCATCCGTGGAAAAATGATCTAGAAAATCAGGTAATTCAGAACATATATATTTTTTTAATTAAAACCTTATATTTCTACCTTAATAAATTATTGTTAAAACTTTTCAGATCAAAAACCAAACGTCCCCGCTGCTTCTTTTAACAAATCCATCTAGATCTAAAAAAATCCGAAGCGGAAAACAATAATTCCTTAAAACAAATGTAGGGAGGTAAACAATACGATTTATTAAATAACTTTATTATATTACAGAAAATTATATATTTTTTTTGAATATAATTTCCTAGGCACTTTGCTTTCTGATGACAAAAAAAAACAAACCAAAAGGTGACAGTTGTAATATTAATTTTACCTCTACATAAAAAATTAATAATATTGCCCACCCTAGCTCCTCGGCGCTTAGGTTTACCAAACCAACGTTTAACTAGTGTGCTTTCATATTTTAAGGGGTAAACATCCTAAATGTATACTAATATTACATCAACTTTTATTCCTTTGCGTTTCTAAATTATAATAATATTTTTTTTTAAAGTAGAGCCTTCCCCTTTGAGTACATTATGTCGTTGCCAACTACACAAACATGCACGAATTTTTATAACACATACCATTTGGCTAGTCAAGTTTTACGGTTTATTATCGCTTAACTAATTTGTTTTTTATTTTACCCAAAACTTAATAATAAACTTACCTGTTCCTTTTCAGCAGATTGCATTTCCAGTAGATCATCAGCAAATTCACAAATGACTTCCCAGGCGTGGTCTAACAAAATTAAAAAAAACAATAATTTTACTAAAATTTCTTTTTTTACTTTTATTATTAAATTAAAATGTCTAACTGGTTTAAATTCAAATTGTTTTTTTTATGTCTTTTACTCTTTTAAACCATGTGACATTATAAGTAGCAAGTAAATTTTAAACAGGTCAAAGAAAAATCTAAAAATTATTCTAAAATAATTAAAATTATAAAACTGTAATTACTTATTAGTACTATTTTTGTTGGCTATATGTTTAAATAGGTGTTAGTATTTATGTATATAAAATTTTATATTATTTTTAGCATAAATAAGATGTAGTATTATCAGGGCCGTATCCGAGGGGGGATTTTGGGGGTTTAAACACCCTCTGAAAATCCCGAAAATCTTATAACGTAAAATAAAATAAAACCGAATTGTAACTATATCTCTTTTATTTAAAATTTCATGAACAATATATATTTTAATTAGTCACGGTCAACAATACAAAAAAATTAATCTGAATCACCCTATTGGTCAAAAAAAATATTTTCTAAATTGCAAAACCACTTTTTCTACATTAAAACCAACGATAAATGAACCTACAATAGCCTGGAATCGTAAAAAAATCGTTAAGACCTGCGGGTAACGTTTTAGGTGCGTCTATACTCAAGATCAAGCTCGATATTTAACAACCGTGCAACGGTGCTCCGTGACTGTAAAAATAGGGGGTTCCCAGAGTCTTGCTTTTGAATTAGAATATAATTAATAATATTGATTACTTCAACTACAATGAAAATAAATACAATTTTTTATAACGTACAAACTATATTATTATTAGTCAATATTAGGGATAACATTGAAAAGCATTCATATTTTACTTCCATATTTCTTATGAGATTTTCACAAAAACATTCAAAACTAATCAAATCAAAGCACCTAGGCCTGTGTTCAACGAATTGAAGATTTTAATGGCGGCTGTCTGGCTTTTCTACCAATCAGGAAACTTGCCCACCGAGAGAAAACATCAGTATGTTAACAGCATCCACTTTATTTGCTTTTTCTCTACCGTTAAACAGAATTCTATAGACTGTAGATTTTGATCTCCTCAGAGGTGTTAAGCATGTAAATACTGTTATAAGTAAAGTCAGGACCATCAGACTGAATATAGATCAAGAATTTAAAAATATTTTAAAAAATTCGAAGCTATTATAAAGTCTGTAGATGACAAAGAATGCATAAAAATACCTAGAATTGTTTCACGAAAGCAGAATCGTTCTTATGTCTTGGTAGCTACTGCAGAGAAATATTTACGAATCACAATTGCAACTCCTTTTTTTGATCACTTTATCAAAGATCTATCTGCAAGATTTGCAAATCACGAAAAATTACTTCCATTGTTATATTGTCTAGGGCCAAATATGTGCGAAGCACACACAGTAAAAATAGATGACTTGTTATTATATGAGAAATTTTTGGACCTAGATACGTTATCTGCAGAATTACAGTTGTGGAAACAAAAATGGATTAAGTTGTCTCGAGCAGAAAGGCCCAAAAATGCTCTTGATGCATTATCAGCATGTAATCCATCTTTGTTTCCCAATATTCAAAGTCTCTTGCAAACTCTGGCCACATTGCCTGTATCTACAGCCTCCTCGGAACGATCATTTGCATCGCTAAGACGTTTAAAAGACTATTTGCGCAATTCAACTGGTCAAGAGCGGCTAACAGCACTTGCTCTTTTAAGCGTACATAGAAATATTAAAATTGATACAGAGGAATTCTTAAATCGTTTTGCGAGGGAAAAGCAAAGAAATATAAAGCTGTTATTAAAATTATTATTTTTAAAATTTTAACGGTGTTAAGTGTGTTTTTTAGTTTAACCTGATATTTTCTTTTAGTAAAACCCATTTATAAGTTAAAGTTTTTTTTTAAATTCCTAATTTCTCAAATGCCACTGGCCTAACCCTCCCCAAAATGTTGGTCCAGATACGGCCCTGAGTATTATTCCTCTGATCATATTTAATTTTAACAACAAACAATAAATATATATTATTATTATTGACAAATCCAGCAACATAGAAAAAGCATAACAATAAAAACCAATTTAATATTTGATTAACTAATTTTACTAAATTAACACTTTTCTATAACACAAAATATTAAGTTTTTAAGACTAGGTCTAGACATATTTTTTTAATATTAAACTTAGTCAGTGGCGCAATTAGAGAAGTGCTGGCGTTCAATGATTGCCCCCCCCCAAATAAACTAAAATAATTTTTAAAACAGAGCTTTAAGGTCTAGCAACCGTTAAAACGAGCATCCCTTTAAAATGCCAGTTAAGGTGTTGACGAAACGTCCCGTCCTAGCCTGGAAATTTTCTTTTAACGAACGGATGGACAACCAAAAAAATAGCACTTTTATATATCGCCAGAAAAGTGATATAACTCAAAAAACGTATTTAAAAAAATGGTCAAAAAAAGCTGAGATTTTCAAGATGTTATCACGTAAAATATTTTTTCTACCACCTTCTTAAAAAATACAGTTTTTTTCACCACCTTCTTAAGAAATAACGTTTTCAACTCCTTAATAAGGGCAGAAGACAGCACGTTACCTCCCTAGGAAGGTAAAATGTTTACCTCTCTGTTTCAGCCGACCATGCCAATTAATTTTTGTCTTGTCAATGTCAATATCTTAAGTGATTTTAAATGTATATTACAGTTAAGCCAATAATTAGTTTATTTTAAATAAGTCGTTAACTGTCGTGTAATTGTTTTTTATAAATTAGGTAAAATATATGCAATTTTTTTAAGTATTAAGAAACTTATATTGTAGGTTATCTCCGAAGACAATACATCTTTTGAAAAAGATCACCACAATAAGTGAAGCGTTAAATTGTTTTAATTACAAATTTAATAAAAAAACCTATACCCAAGAACGCTAATAAAATAGTTTCTAAAAAGTCTATATATATATATATATATATATATATATATATATATATATATATATATATATATATATATATATATATATATATATATATATATATATATATATATATATATATATATATATATATATATATATATATATATATATAGTATTATTTCTATCACCTTTAAAAAGTCCATGGATACAGGACAGCACACCATGGACTTTTTAGTAAGGTTGGATAGAAGGATTTTAAATTTAGAAATTGATACAACTTTTAAAAACATAGAACAGATAGAAAGATCTCTAAAAGACTTAACTCATAAATTAAACCAAAAAATTCCTTTAACAATTTTCAATCAATTTTGCAACTTTCAAAATATCTCATATGAAAACAAATTTAAAAATAAAAAAAAAACAATATAAAAAAACTCAATAACCTTAAAAATTTAGAAAACAACAAACTGATCAATACCAAAGAAAACTGGATTAAAGATTTTTCTGGATGTAACATTGCACCAGATATTAAAAATTTCTTAGCTTTGGGACATAATTTTAGCATTGAACCTAATTCTAAAGATATTGATTTAAAAAAAATCTTAGCCGATATAGAGAACATAATTTTCATGTATCCAGAAAACAACAGAAATGTCTTAAGGGCTCATGTAACTAATGTCATTACTAATTTTATAAATAAACCGGCCCATAACAATTATTTACGTAGTTTATTTTTCAAAACAAAAAAATTTTTAAAACACATTCAAACTTAATTGTTACTAAAGCCGACAAAGGTAACGTAACAGTAATTATGAAAAAAGAACAATATATAGCTAAATCACTAGAAATTTTGTCAGATAACACCTATTACAAACTTTTAAACAGGGATCCAACATCCACTTATCAACAAAAAGCAAACAAGTTAGTGTCCACCTTAATAAACTCTAAAAAAATAACCACAGAGCAATCCAAACAACTTACGATATACAATCAAACTTCCCCAAAATTTTATGGGTTACCAAAAGTACATAAAACTGCAGTGCCACTAAGACCAATTATCTCATCAATTAATGCACCTAATAGTAAGTTGTCTGAATTTGCTACTAACATATTAACAATATCATATAACAATAATAACATTTATTTTACTAAAGACAGTTTTGTGTTTTCTGAATTTATAAACAATTATCAGTTACCACCAAATTATGTAATAATTAGCCTGGACGTAATGTCACTATATAGTAATATTCCCTACATTCTAATAAAAAAAAGTATTATTAAACACTGGCCACAAATATCACATAATACCAATTTAACACAAAATCAATTTCTGGAGATAATAGAACTGATTTTTGACACAACTTTTGCAATTTAATGATCAATTTTATAAACAAATCTTGGGTACGCCTATGGGAGCTACAATTTCACCCATTGCCTCACAATATGTTATGGATGACTTGCTAGAAGAATGTGTCCCAAAATTAAGTTTCCAGCTGCCTTTTTTAAAAAAATATGTCGACGACATTGTAACTTCTGTTCCTACCAATGGCGTTGAAGAAATACTAAATATTTTCAACAGCTATAACAACAAGATTCAGTTCACTATAGAACGTGAAACAAACAACAGTATCCCCTTTTTAGACACTAAACTAATAAGGACAGAAAACAATGTAATAAAGGTAGACTGGTAACAAAAACCAACATACTCTGGTAGATATATGAATTATCATTCATACCATACAAAAAAAATGAAAATCAATCTTATTCTAGCATTAAAAAACAGAATACAAAAAATTTGTCATCCATCATATATTAATAAAAACATAAAAAAGCTCTACTCTATCTTATTAGACAATGGCTATCCAAAATTCTTACTTAATAAATTTTTACATAATTCTATAAATACTAATAATTTAAATAATAACAATAGAACAATAGAAGTTAACAATCTTCCGAACAATGAACACAGTTTGGCTATTTCTCTAGAAAGCTCATCTTTTTTATCCAATAATAACCAACCAACTAACATTTCTCGAAATAGTGCTATCAACTTGAGAATCACCCTCTTATTATTTTCACTACCATATTGCGGTGAAACTTTTCACAAATTAGCAAAAATTTTAACTAAACATACAGGCCTTAAAATAAGTGGAAAACAAATTTTAAAAATTTGAAACACTTTTTCCAGGCTAAAAGATACAGATAGTGATTTAAAAAAATCGAATGTTGTGTACTCTCTTCAATGCATAGAATGCAATAGTAACTATATAGGACAAACTTCCACTGTTTTACAGCAACGCATTTCCAGACATAAGAGCTATTGCAGACTCAATAAAAAAACATGTACCCTATCAGAACATGTCCTTATGAGCAATCATAACATAGATTTTGCTAATGCAAAGGTACTTAATACAGAAAAGAACAAAAACAAAAGACAGTTTTTAGAAATGGTGGAGATTTTTCCTGGATAGTTTTGCATGAATAAAAGAAAAGGTATTGACGATCTGAGCATAATTTATTCCAGCCTCTTAGAAAACTTAAAACAAACGAAAATTAATTCTAGTGAAAAAATTTTTTGTATCCATCCTTATTTTTGTAATAATTGTATAATAAAATATAAAGAAAGAAAAATCCTAAATAATTTTTTAAAAAATTTTCTGTAAAATTTCCGACATACACTGTATACATATTTTTCACGAAATATCAAAAAAGGAAAAAACCCTAAAAAAAGGAATGTTGCCTGATAATACCACTACTGATATTGATTTCATATGTATTAACTTAACAGTATTTCTCAAGATGTCCAGAAAACACTAAAATGTATAATTTGTTAAAAAAAAATTTAAATTCAAAAATTATGGGGCACTAAGATGTAAAACAATAAATTGATTATGTTTCTTATAATGACTCTAGCCTTAAGCAGAAAACTCACTTTGCGGCGTAAGTTTTTATTGTTAAATATATATATATATATATATATATATATATATATATATATATATATATATATATATATATATATATATATATATATATATATATATATATATATATATATATATATATATATTTTTTTTTTTTTCACTTTAATGTTGCTACTAGGCGGTATTACGGCCTACCCTCATTTGTTCTTAGATGTCGTATCCTTTTTTAAGCTTAGAATATTGACCTGTTTATTAAAAAATAAGTTACTATTAATCCATCTGCATCAAAAATGATACTTTATTTAAGTCTCTAAAGAGTTGTCCAGAATAAACGCACTTTGTGCGATCTCGCAATTTTTAGGGAAAATGAATTTTGGCCAATTGTTTTCAAACTTTGCATAGTGACAGTTCTAACACCCTGATCAAGGTCTCCAGGGTACAAACCCGAATACGCCTCTAACCCCAAAACCACCTCAAAGTCCCAACCCCGTGCCCTTTTGAGGGTGATTTTGGGGGGTTAAAGGCGTTTTCGGGTTTTGTGCCCGGAAAGACCTTTGATCAGGGTGTTAAGAACTTCACTATGCAAAGTTTGAAAACAATTAGCCAAATTCATTTTCCATAAAAAAATTGCGAGATCCTTTAAAGTGCGTTTATCTCGAGAACGGCTCTTTTAGAGACTTAAAAAAGTAAAATTTTTTGATGCAGATGGTTTTAAAGAACTTATTTTTAATAAACAGGTCAATATTTTAAGCTTAAAAAAAATTTCGACATCCAAAACAGTGAGGTAGGCCGTAGCTGGGCCCTCTAGTAGCAACATTAAAAGCGTGGAAAATTTAAATTTAAAAATAATAAATTTTTATATATTTTTAAAATTATTAAAAAAATAAAATTAATTATATTATTATTATATATTTATAAAAAGGTTATTAAATTCAATTTTGGGGGGCCTTAAAGGGCTGAAGTTCCCCTTTTTACTTTGCGACCCTGAAAATTTTTTTTTTTTAATAATATAAAAAAAATTTAAATAAAAAATTAATTAAAATAAATTTTATTTTTAAAATAATATTTAAATAAAATTAAATATTTTTAATAATATTATAAAAATATAAATAATTTATTTTTTATATTTATTATAATTTAATTTAAATTTTAAATTATAATTTATTTTTTTAAATTTAAAATATTTAATTAATAATATAAATAATATATATTATTATAAAACTTTTTTTTGAGGGTTTTTTTAAAAATTTCTTTAAAAATTTTTACAATGTTTTGGGGAAAAATATTAAAATTTTTTTAAAATTATTTAGGTTTTTCAAAAATTTTTTATTTTATTAAAAATGGGTTGGGTACAATTTTTCACTTTTTAAATTTGTTTTTTTTAATTTCTAAAGCTTGTAAATTAGCTCAGTGTCATTTTCTTTTTTTGTTTTAAATTTTGGGTTACATTTTAAAATTATTATTATTATTATTTTTTATTTTTACTCAATAGTTAAATAACTTGTTTGATTCTGCTGAAGCCAATGGTCGGATCGGAAGCAACAAAATCTAATAAAACTACTAAAACTACTTAATAAAATTACCAAATATCTTTACCTATATCAGTTTCTGTAGCAATATGTGAAACAACACAAAATCTTATAACATATTTTTCGTTTACACTGGCTGGAACCATATGGAGCTTTCCGGAAGCATTTATATTACTTAACAACTTTTCATTAAGCTTATCAGGACCTTTTAGTCGAAAACATACTAGACCTAACTGAAAATGTAAAAAATAAATGTTTTTAAACTATATCGGTAAAAATTAAAACCACAAAAATACAATAAATTCATTACTTTTATTTAGCATGCAATAATATACTAAAAACCCTCTTTTGATTTACCAGGGATAAAGATAAATAACAAATAGCATCTGCTCTAACATAAGTTATAAACTACACTCAATGTTTTTTCAAAGTGAGAATTTTATGATGTCAGTAAATTAAAATTTTTATAATTTAAAATATATTTGCTTTTTAAAATATATGTGTGCCTTTTTTTCTAGAGACAATCCACAAAGGCAAAGAGTCGAAGTACTAATGTTTTGTAGGTGTCTTAGGAAAAGTAAGAGGTTGTTTATTAACACGAAAGATTTGAGTGCATGACGGGAAAAGCAAAACCTCTGCAGATTCCATAATTTAGATGCTCTAGGAATGAAGAAACAACAAAGTGGGAAGTTTGGGGCCTCTCCAAAAGTAATACATAAAGATACCACTACGTCTTGTTCTATTGGGAGTCGCTAGAAAAGAGTTATGTTGTCTTTGGAGAAGAAGCCGTGAAAATACTTACCTATAGAAGTCCCACAGATCCCTTACAGCTTTCTTGTAAGAGTAGGAATAATAATAAGGCAAATGGCTTTCTTCGAAGGGAATCAAAAATGCTAGTGGTAGAGTTAGAGCCTCTTAGGTACCATAGGTAAGAAAATTTAATTAACTTTAAAAGTTTTTTTTATCAAAACTGCCGTTTTGTACTGCTATTTTTTGAATAATCATCTTAAAAAAGATAAAAATAAGTTTGACGCATGCGTATGTTCGCGATGGAGATAAGTTTTCGCTTTTGCCGGTTTTTTATAACCGCAGGAATGGTCCGCCGTGATAAGTTTAAGCTTCCAAGGTTATGATAAATAGCATAAATATATAAATGACAAACCTAAAAAAATATTTTTGAATTTTTATTTTTTTTTAATTAGAATAGGAATTAGCTAGAGGCTCTGTGATAAGCACCATACCCATCTCTACCATATTAACTTATATCAAGAACTGTACAGGCAAGATTTTAAGATGAATTTTTGCCACTGGTGCCACAACAGACTTATGATTTCTGGCGAAGCGAGTTTTACAAACCATGCTCATATTAATTGACGCTAAGCTAAACAGCACTCTTGGCCGGAAAAATTTGGTATGGGATATTGGCCTATGTTGTTATCATACCACATTTTTTTTATAAAACAATAAATGGACAACAATACTGCGATTTTCTTAGGAATAACTTACTACTATTATTATCAAATATTCCTAAACAACAACGTAGGTGCTTAGGTTCCAGCAAAATGGAACACATGCATGCATTTCGGAAAAGAGTTATTAAATGTTTATAGCAAAATGACCATTATTATAAACTTCTATTATAATTAATGTTTTAGTGTTTTTTAATATTCGTATTTTTTTTTATTTATTTAATTAATAATATCTGACATTGCTATTGATATTAAATTATGTCTTGATAGCCGAGGAAACGTAGCTCAAAAATAAGGATTTTTTGTGCAGAAAGATGGACTTAAATGTGGTTTTTTGCATTAGATTCGTATGAACGTCTACAAACTTTGTGAACAAATTTAATAATGGGAAATAAAAAACTGCATTAAAAAATGCAATTTCAAAATGTATTTTAAAGTTTACATTTATAAGAAATTTATAACTAGGTAAATAATGATGAAAATGAGCCCAAATTTGTTTCTCGGGGGTTTTCAAGGTCCAAAAGACGACGTTTACACCATCCATAGCGCACACCGGGTACTCTGCAAGCCCTTGTCAATGTCATATTTATGTTTAGTGACCTCAAAAACTTCCCGAGTAATAAAATTGGGCTGATATTAGAAGGAATTGTTGTAAAACTCCAAAAGACGACGTTTACACCTTTCTTAGCGCGCACCAGGTACTACGCAGACCCTTGTCAATGTCACATTCCTATTCAGCGACCATAAAAACCCCCCGAGTAAAGAAATTGGGCTGATATTAGGATGATTTGTTGTAAATCCCAGAAGACGACGTCTACGCCATCCTTAGTGCGTATCAGGAACTCCCCAGGCCCTTGTTCATGTTATATTCGTGTTCAGCAAACCAAAAAACCCCCGAGTAACAAAATTGGGCTGATATTAGGAGGAATTGTCGTAAAACTCCAGAAGACCACCTACGAATTGAATGCAAAAACCGCATTCAAATCCATCTTACTGCACAAAAAATCCCTCGTGCATTACTTCGTTTCCTCGACTAGGATTAAAACCTAGTCTCTTCAAAACATATTCGAATCTAGAAAAAAAAATCATTTAAAATTAAAGTTACCCTCCATCTGTAATAAGTGAGAAGGATTACAAAATATCATCTAATGTGAAATAGTGTCCTTTAACCTTCCGTTGAATCAAGCCCTTTTTTTTTAATTAGCAGTTTTTTAGTTATTGCCTTGTAACACTTTAAATGGACCGCACTGTATAAGCGAAGTAATTAATGAAGAGAAAAACGTACTTAATTTAAGAATAAAATAAAGTTGATGCCCATACTGACCTTTAAAGTACCCCAGTGGTAAATAAGTTAGAGTGCAAAGGTTAGACAGTAAAAAGAAGTATATTCTGGTGACCTCTATTACTAAATTAATCACAAAAATGTTTTAAAGCATGCTATTTTTCATTAACTTTTGTTAGTGCTTATTTTTCAAAAACCGATACATTTACTAAACACATTCAGTAAAATAATCAAAATATTTACACTTACCTTTACTTCGTTACAGATTTCAAATCTTCGATCCTTTAAAACGTGGGATTCGAACCTTTTCGCGAGTCGAATATGTAGTCTTATATACTTTTGAAGGCCAGAAATACCATAACTTCTTAAAACAAACCACAACTTTAGAGATCTAAATCTTCTACTTAATGGGACACCCCAATGGCGATAATCTATAGTAGCATCGGAGTATCCGTGCTGTAGATAAAGAGGATCTACTACCAGTGCAGATGTAAGTCTAATTCTATCTCTAACCTAAATTTATAAAAAAAGTATCTTAAAATTATTAAAATAAACAAAAGGTAATTTTATTTACAATAGGTCCACTAAGAGCACAAATTTGTTAAAGCTTTAACATCAGCTGGCATCACAGCAAAAACGTTTGTTTAAAAACTACATCCCTTGTTCTTAAGAAATAAATTCAGAATATTTTTATCTTTTATTTTGTTTAGGTATATGTACGCATGTACGTAAAGCATGGCAATTTAATACTTTATTAAAAATTTACAGTTTTACTAAAAACCCCTTAGCTTACTAGAAACAGTGCATCCTATAAAAAATTTATTTACGTTGCCAAAGTAGGCCAAGTAAACCGATTCCGAACCGAATGAGGCAAGTAAGTTTTCAGAACTTAAAATTTTTTTTTGTAACACCAACTAAATTGTACATTTTAAGCAAGGAAGTTTGAAGATATATGGAAGGCCAATCCCGTAGAACTAAATTGTCTGGGCGTGCGGGGCAGCGGGAATGGGGGATCGGCCCCCGGAGTTTGCGCAATGAATAGTAGGTCAGGTCCGGACTTCCATAGATCTTGGTTACTATCTATAAATTTGTCATCATCAAATGTCAAATTCAAACTACTTATACATTCACTGTTTTTTTTTTAATTTTTCACAAAATTTTTGGGTTATTAAACGATACTATTATAGAATATTTAAAATTATTGTGTAATATTGGATTTTATATCATCTGATTAAATATGGAAAGAATAGATGCCGCCATTTACAGCCTTCTATTTAAATGGACGAAATTTTTGGGAGTTTTGTATTTTTACCAAAATCTTAGTAAAATAAATGAAAACACGATTTTTTAAAATAAATTTCAAACATTGTATGATATTTTTATGTACCAATTTTGTAAAAAAAGAAAGGCAAGATAGTGTAAATGAGTTTAATCTATTTGTCGTATTTAAGGATTGATATCTGAAAATAAAACGTCAAAAAATTTTCTTTAGATCTGTAATCAGCGCCTCTGTATGAAAAAAATCATCGAAATCGGCAAGGGTCAAGAAAAAAAAACTTGCCATAAATTTTAACTGGTTATTTGTGTTTTGGGGTCATACAATATTTTATAAGTTTATATTTGGTATACAAGATAATAAAATAGTGTCACCTCCTGCAGGTAACATAAAAAAATTTAAAAGAACTATGGTTTTTTTTTTTATAAGAGATTGAGAAATCTAATTTATTTTTAAACAAATACAGAAAAAGCAAAGGAACTTTAACATAAAATTGTATTTTTCTTTTTATTTGGTTAGAGGGACCTGTATTTATTAAAATTTGCCTGGTCTGCCCAATAATTGATAATTTTGATCCTTTAAAAGAATATAATAAATTATTAAATGAAATAAGAGTACCTAAATGTAAACCCTATTTTTTTAATGATCCATAGAAATACACAAACATTGTGGTATCACTAAAATAAAGGTTTTACCCAAACCAAAAAACTTTGCAACTACAAAATATAATCACACAAAAAAACAATCGAAATCAATACGACGCAAAACCCCAATGAAAAAGACGAAACCACAACGACACCTGAAATTCGCTTGGGAAAGGGGGTTGATAAGATGGTTCAGCGGGAATGTACCTACGCGCGGGGCGTTGCACCAAAAACGGTACCCGGCTTCATAAATGTGTTTCCTAATCACACCGATTTTTTTGTGTAAGTAGGAAAAACATTAAAATATTTTATGGGAAATTTTTTTATTGGCAGAATCGGCGGGGCCCACTCTAACAGTTATTTTCATAGTGGGTGAAATTTTTTGGGCGAATAGGCCAAGATTAAAATATTTTGTCATTAAAGATGACCAAACTACCAAAGCAGACTAAAACTTAGAGAGTAAAACCAAAAAGGCCCATATTATTTGCTATTTATATTGGAGGAATTGGGGGGGTAGGCAAATTATTTTAAAAAAAGTGTAGTTAAAAAAAAAAATAAAAAAAATTTAAATAAGAGATGGCACAATAAAATATTTGCACCAGCCTACTTAGAAAGTAGGGTGTTTTATAAAATTTACCCTTTATTTTTTTCAACAATGGTCAAAGGTCACGGACAATTTATTTTGTAAGCTACTATCTTTTCACTTCTGTTAAGTTCTTCTTCTTTTATTAAATTAAGAACACACGCTTTACGTCATAATATTTTTAATGATACACCTAACAGGTATAAAAAAAAAGGTAATAAAAATGTGTGTATACAATGTGTCCTAAAATTCTTTTTTTTTTTTTTTTACCTTATGTAATCAGTTATGCTGTAATATATCAAATAAAAAACCAAGAAAATTTACTAAAAAAAAAAAAAAGGACAGTGCATACAAATGTTTAAAAAAACGCTAATTTCACTTCGACATATGTTTGCCTGGCATATATGTTATTAATTATTTATTAAAAATATTGTTGATGTTATTATACAGGTCCTGAAAAATAAAAGGCCATATCGCCCTATTCACGGTTCTTAAATTGTAGGTGGGTAGATATTTAAACACAACATTTTTCATCTCTTAATTTAATCATTTTTTGCCACCAAGTAGATCTTTATTGCCTAAACAAACGGTTTTTTTAGGGATTTTAAAAAATAATTTACCAAATTATTTTCTACGTTGTTTTTGTCTTAGTACATTCAATATAAAAGTGTTGTTTACGATACGAAACAGCCTCCAGTGTTATTTTAAAATGGGGTTTTTGGGAGCAAAAGGGAAAAAAAAATATAAAAGTGTATCTTAAAATTTTGTAAAAGTCATTATTGGAAAAGTTAGAGGCAGAATATTCTTAATTCTGATTGAATGGGTAAATTTTTCGCCAAGTTCTATTTTGTAGAGTAATGTGGAGTTAGTACGGGTGTCCCTTTTTTGACATTTTTAAAGGGAGATCCCGTAACTGTTAGTGCTATAAAAAAAAGTAATATGGGGTGTGCTCTATCTGGATGAAAATTTTTTTAGCTCGTTTTAAGATAGGGGGGAAAAACAAAAATATCAATTTTAGAATGATCCCATATTTTAGTTAAAAGGGATACAGAAAGTATTATACAAAATTTTCTTTAAAGTTATTTTTAAATAATCTTTCGTTTTTACAATAAGTATACTGGGTCAGGTAAAAAAGGACCAAACCTCTTTTTTTTTAATGTAACACCGTGTATAATTTAATCTAAAAATGTAGCATATTAAATTATCTTTTAAAAATATTACACACCATGAATAATATTAATTTTTTTATGCGTTTTTTTATAGTTTTGTTTCTGGGATATTAGTTTTTGTTTTATAGCCCCCTGTGAGTTTAAAATAAAAAGTTTAAACAAATCGCATAAAAAAGTATAAAAGAAAATATTAGGAGGGCTTATAAATACTGGCGGATCTGCATAATAACAGACAGCCAAGAGTCACCGGGGTCACTAGTAAACCCCAAGGTAACGGCTAAGGTGACATGTGAATGCCAAAGAAGTGGAAGTCCTGAGAGAACGCAATAGAGTAACTCTATATTGGTACCAGGACATTCGGGAATAGAAGGCAACGAAAAAGCAGATGAGTTTAGCGAGACAGGGATCATCCACACCATACTTTCGCCCAGAACCTGCCCTAGAAGTGACCAAAACCACAGCACGCGGCCAAACCAGGGAATGGATCCGAAACAAACACGAGGAATACTGGGAAAACCTCTAGTGAATTAGACATGGAAAAAGCTTCATAAGGGGCCCATTTAAAAGAACGAAGGAAGAACTACTCAAACTAAGTAGAAAAAGCTTCGCATAGGGCTGCTAACAGGGCACGATAACCTAAGAGGACACCTACACTGAGAGGCTCATACAATGGGGACCCAACTTGCAAAATGTGCGACGGTGGGGAAGAAACAGCCTATCATATCCTGTTCGAATGATGTGAAGCATTGAATCAAAAAAGACAGGCATTATTTGGACAACCGGAAATGAGCCAACAGGAATATATCAACCAACCAGTCTTGGGGTTATACAGACTTGTAGAAGGAGCAAGACTAATGGGAGGATTGGTATAAAAGATAATGGGAGATTAGGCACAAAAAGCCCAAGAGGCTGCGCTGCCTTCGGTAGTGAATCAAGACGGCTCCCAGGAAAGAAGAAGAAGAAGGAAAAACCAATATAATCCATAGTGTCTTATATTAAAAAAAAGTAGTATGCTCTCTTTTTAGATTAAAATATATAGTGTGTTCTATTTAAAAACGCGGTGTTAGGTCCAATAACTTTTTTACTGGACCCGTATACCTATCGTGAGTCAAATGACCGTCTGGATATTTTAGTGCGGACTTCGAGTCCATTACTAAAAAATGGAGTTCTATAGCATAAACTGTATAAATTAGTTCATTGGACAAAACAAATTATTTTTATACATAAATCATGTCGTTTAGTTTTTGTTTTAACAAAAAATTAAGACCTATTATTATAAGCCTGAAAAGTAAGCTTTACTTACCCACATTGTTGAACAATCGAAATTGGTCAATAGCCATTTGTTAGGGTTCGTGTTAAATGAATCAGCATATTCAATACCGTCTAAGAGGTATTTTAATTCCGGACAAATTAACGCATTACCAGCATATGCTGCATCAACGTGAAGCCAAATGCAAGGAAATTTCTGCACGACCACTCCAATTTCTGGGAAAGGGTTTTCAAATGAACAGCAAGATGTGGTTCCAAGAGTTGTAGATACAAAAAGGGTATAAGGCCCATTGTTTCGTCTTCTTCCATTGCCTTAAAAATTAAATGAATTAATTTAAATTGATAACCTTTAAAAATGGCAAAAACTTTTCCGATAGAATTTTTAAAAAATTTTTTAAACAAAAGTGTGATTTGTTTTAAAAATAGTAACTTGTTAGACTTAATGACCCAAAAATTTTATACAATTTATTAAAATTTTATTCAAGACAAATGTTAAAACTTTTCACAAAATTACTATAAATAATTTTAATTAAAAAAATTATTTTTATATATTATGATTTATAAAAAAAATTTAACCAGCCTTTTAAAAAGTTTTTGCTAATTTGTTAGGAAGCACACTTTTAAATTAAAAGGCATTGTTTTTAAATTTTAAAGAAGCAAATTAAGTTGTGAGTCTACCAACATCATCAAAACGTTGAACACTACGAGTATATTGTCAACCAAAAAAAAACTGCTGCAAATTATGTTGTTGCCAAAACTAATCAATAATAAAATAGATGTTTGGCCTTTTTAACGATGGTCTATTACCCTACTTTACATTTTTTTTAGCTTGTTTTTTTTAGGAGAATTGTAATTTATTTTTTTAGTTTAACTATCTTTAAAATGTTAAACTTGGTAAAATTTTTAATTTAAATTTGAATGAGAATTAAAAAAATAGGAGCTAAAAAAAGGTACATGTAAATTTAAAAGCGAATTGTATACTAACATAACCCTTGTCGTTATTTTTTAAATTTTTATGTAATCGTTTTTTAGGAAAATTATAATTGGGAATGTTAAGACTTGGGTTTTGATAAAAAGAATTTTTTCTTTTCCTTAGTATACCCAAATTTATTTGTGTCATTATGTAAATATTATTTTCCCTCCTGTTATTTAGCTCATAGTACATAGTAATATATAACAATTACAAAATAATAAAAATATATGTATTTTCTATTTTTAGGGTTTTGGGCCTATTTAATTAGCTTTTTTTTAAATCTGTGTGTTTTTTTTAAAAAAAATATGGTTAACACTCAATATGACAACCTTTTGGTATCATTATTTTGAGCCCTTTTGGACCCTTTTGTGAACGTGTTTGGTATTTTAATAATACTGTGGTATTCTGGGTTAAGGGCATAGCTAGCAATACCTTATTATAATTCCTAAGTCAAGAAAAAAGCCGTACCATATTTTAAGCCTAAATTACCGTTGTAGGTAATTAGTCTATTTCTACCTAAATTTTTTTAATACGATCCTCTTAAATTGCCCCACTGATGATATAAATGCCTTTTTCATGGCGCCCCCGGTCCATATTTTTTATGTTGAAATTGTTTAAACAACTGAAAGGGAATTGTTTTTTTTTATCCGGGCTTTTTTTTTCATATTCTTTATTAAAATAAAAAAAAAAAGGGTCCTATGACTTTTTACAAAAAAGTTAATTTTTTTTTTAGATATAATTTTTAAGGTTCAAAAATCAAAAATTTGGGTGCTTTTGACCCATAAAATATATATAAAAAAAAAAAATAAAACATAAAAATTATATTTTTTTTTATTCTTTTACAATGTTAATAATATTCTTATTAGAGATTTTTTTATTATTTATACAGGTTTTTTGATTGTCTATTACGCCCCTTACAAGAAAAATAAAGCTCTAATTTTTAAAAATTGATTTTGAAAAAATTTATAAAAACAAATTGTGGATTATTTAATTATTAATAACATTGCTCTTCTAGAAATTTTTGATAAAGTTACTAGTATTTAAGATAAAGGATAAATAATGATTCAGGACAAAAAGGGGACCGATGCAGCGTATGAGTCAGGAGACGCGATATTTAAAAGGGTGGGGGACGCATATTTGTAAGCCGCTTAATAAACAATCAAAAACCTGTATAAACAAAAAAAAAATTTAAATCAAAATTGGGATATTTTCAATTCGAAAAAAAAAAATTTTTTGGTTTTTTTTTTTTTAAATTTTTTTTTTTTTTTTTTGTTTTGGCCTCGGCTCTCCCATTTGCCATATTTTGGAGATTATTTATAAAATCATTTCTTTTTTTTATTTCAAAAAATAAGAAAAAATTTTATAAAGGCAGGACAAACATTAAAAAACAAGGGCACTCATTTCACGCCACTGGGGTCTGTCAGGGCGAAAAATTGACGACACAATGAAGACCAGGAAAGGATTGAATATGTGTACAAAGGAGTTTTGGGTTTTAAAACTATATTCTTATTTTAGTAAGTTTAAGGAAGTTTAGAATATTTTTAATGTGCGGTTTATTTATGAAAAGGGCTAAAAAATGAAACTTTAATGGAAGAAGGTTATATTTAAAAACTTTTAAAAGAAATTCGAGCCGAGTTTGCCAAACAAATAATCTGTGATTTAATTCTTTGGGCTGAGCGTCACATTTACAGTTAGGTGAATCCTCTAATTTGTTTTAGGTGTTTTCCAAAAAAAACCTGGTTTACTAAAAAACTAAAATACGATATGAAAAATGGGGGGTAAATTTTGCCTAAAAAGAGCGGGTTTTTTTGGGAAAATCCCATTAAAAGTGTTAATGGTTAGGGTTTTGGTGGTATAATTTGTGCTTTTTTCCATTAAAACCCCTTCTTTCTAGAAAATATTCAGGCTTGGGGGCAAATTTTTATCTCCCTTCCCAAAAAAACTTTTTGCAGCCTGATCGACTAGGTCATTGCCCCCCAGACCAAGTGGCCTTTTATCCCATAAAAATACCCTGTTTTTCCGGTATATGAGCTTTTTATTTTAAAATATTAGCTTTGGAATGTTCGTTTGAGTTTTAATTTTTGAAGAAGTTTGAGTCGGGGAAAAATCATTGTATTAGTCAGCGTTGGGCCTATTTATGTATTCTAAACCTTTAGAATCTGAACTTCTGCGAAAATATCGAATTATTTAGTACATTTATATTTTTGTGTAACGTTATACTCGGGGATCGGGAGGCAAAACCCGCCCCCCTCATTCTTAGAGCCGTCTGTGTAAATTTTATAGAAATGATGGAACTTTTTTAGTTCAGAAGCAAAAAATTTTACTATTTATTGAAGGAATTTGATTAAAAAATGGAAATATTACCACCGGCTTTACAAAGTATATGTTATAAGGATAATTATAAATATATTTTTTTGGTTTCTTGTTTATAACACGATCATATTCTCCGTTATAAAGGCCTCTGCAACGGAGGGCTGGTTTTTTGATTCCCGTAGGGGACTCTTATTTTTTTTGGGTCCAAATCCTAAGGGTATTTTATTAATATCCTTATGTTTTTAAAAAAGCAATTTTAGCACAATACAAATGCCATAAAGTTTCATGTCTGGCACCTTTTAAAATTTGACTCAGTTATTTTCACATGCTGGATTAATGCTTGAGTCGAAATGTTCTAGTGGAAATATATTCTATGAAGACACTTATTAAATTAACTCAGTACACAGGAAAAATTATTATGCGAAACATTATCAGGTAATACTAGTATTTATTACTGTATTATTACTTACCATCATTAATGTTTTTCCTCTGAGTGAAGATTTTTTATCAGGTTCCAAGATCCTCAGCTTAAAAAAAAATCGCTCCTTTTCACACAGAATGTGCTTTTTGAGCAGTAAGCCATAAGCTTAGATAAAAGGATTCCTTCTTCTACAAAAAGGGTCTTTTTTTAACCTTTTGCTTGAGCCCCTTCTGCACATAGATACCAAGATACATTCCTAGCTGAAATCTGAAAGAAGGTACACAACCAATGAGTTACTTATAAATGTTAATTAAGAAAAATTATATCGATCAGCTAAAGGGTTTT
>JAHBCN010009363.1:0-35210 GCA_019359885.1 Listronotus oregonensis | reverse complement strand
TATATATATTATATATATATATATATATATATATATATATATATATATATATATATATATATATATATATATATACTATCCCCTATATCTATACCTATATCTACCCCTCTCATCTCCCTACCCCTATTCCTATCTCTATCCCAATTCCACCTCTATCTTTTTCTATCTCTAGTTTTTGAGAAAAAATTTGCACAATTGACTTTTTTTTTTTTTTATCTTTAACAGCCCAATGCCTAAGTTTTAACTTATCTGGCCCCCTTAGAAAAAAAAAGAGTCTCTTAAGGGGGGGTTTTTGGGAAAAAAAAAAAAAAAAAGGGGCCCCCCGGCATTGATTTGATGAAAGCTAGAAAAGTGACAGAATACTTGGTTAACGTTTATTAGAAATAAAAGTATAGAGCCAAAAACAAAATTTAGGTGAAGGGCCTTTTTAAAAAAAAAACCCCCAAAACCCGGGGCATGAAAAAGCCTTAAGGCGTATTCTTTGGCCATGACCCCAACTTTCCCCCCTTTCTAGACCTGATTCGACGAACCTTATTAGTTTGACCGCAGAAGTGTTCACATTGCCGTGCTCTGGCCAGGTTTCCCTTTTTAAAAAATTTTCCCGCAATGCTTAAATAGTTACGCACCTGAAATGTGTTCCCAATTTTCCAAATCCCCCCAAAATTTAAAAAAAAAATCTTTTTTTTTTCCCCAAAAATAGGTCAATGAAAAAAAAGGAAACTTTTTCCCTTTTTTTTTTGGAAATAAAAAAAAGGCGACCAACCGTATCAAAAAAAAAATTCACCTCACGAATAAATTGGCCAGTCCGGACGTTCCACTTAACGTATGTTTTTCTTTAGGTCTGGCGTGGTGCTGTCTTTTTTTTTCTGCAGCCTTCAACCTAAATTTTGTTTTGATTCTTAATTTTTTTTTTAAAAACCCTTTTTTCCCAGTTTCTGTCCTTTTTTTATTTTTTTTTAAAATTTTAAAAATGAGGCTCCCCTTTAAAACTAAGATTTGTACCCCTTTTTTTTTTAAAATTTAAACCCTTTTTTTTCCAGAATAATGTTATTTATAGATTTGCTAATTGGTATTCTTTACTCCCTTATTTTGAGTCAGTCTCAAACCTAGGCTTTTAGATACTTCCTTTTAGGATTTATAATAAATAATGATTTGTGAAATCAAAAACCTTGTTTATTTTAATACCATAAAAATCTCTATCGTGTAAAAAAGGGGGACCCAAAATTTTTATCCGTTACCTATTTGTGATTGATCAAGTTCTACAAAAAACGATACATTCTCTATGGGGGTACTTTCCCACAAAACTCAAAATTTTTCTGATGGTTGGTAAAAAAATTTACTTTTAACAGACCCACGGTACGTTAGTTCTTTGGCTTTGGGGATTTGGATTGTTATGAGTTTAAACTTTTATAAATGTTTTGTTCTGGAACTTTTAATAAAATAAGTTTGCGATAATGGGAGAGATTAATTTCTTTACCCCATAAATATGATTATTCTTTTTAATGCATTCCCTAAAAATTTTTTTTTACCACCTTTTTCAAGAGGTAAATAAATATTTAGGCATATTTCCATAAACCGGGTTTAATAAAAAACTACCAAAAAACCCAAAATAAATTCTGCTAATTTACTTTACGCAGAACAACCCAAGCTCTTTTTAAATAGCTTTTGCAGAGGGGCCGCCAAATCTGGGGGTATGTTTCATAGAACGAAATTTAAAAATTCGGAATAGATAAAATTTTTGCCGTAATTTATACTTAATACCCGAAACACCTTTTTTTGCCGGTTAGTTGGGGAGCTAAACTCGGATATTTTTAAATTTACAAAAAAAGGTTAAAAGGGGCCCAAAAAGATACGGGTTTTTAAAAAATTTTCACGACGATACGAAAAAAAAAAAAAGTGATTAGAATCTATTTCTAAATTTTAAAAATTTTTAATTTGGGGTTTCAAATTTACCAAAAAAAATACCTTTTGAAACAAGTAATGAAAAATAAAACGGGTTTTTTTTAAAAGTTTAAAAAAAAAATGCTAACTTTTTTTAAAAAAAATAATAAAACCCCCGTTAAAAAAAAAAAAAAAGTTAAAAGGGGGGCCCCTCTGATCTCTTTAAATCCCCATCTGGGGCATGTTTTTTTTAAAAGATTTATTAAAATATGTTACGAAACCTAGTCTGGTCTATTTTATAATATTATGGGGGGATAAAAAATATGGACGCAAAAAAAAAAACAATAAATTTTAATTTACGTCCCTCAATTATTTAAAGTTACGTCATCTACAAGAAAAAACAAAATAAAACAAACAATTACCAACTACTACTAAACAGAACTGATTTTTGCCACTAAACAGAACTGATCTAATCTGATCTGCAAGTTTAAAAGGGTTGTAATACCACAGAAGCTAGACCTTGACTTTAGTAGGTCCTCTTGTAGGCAAAATTTACTTCATCGTCCAGCGTGTGGAGTCTCTCTAGTTCTGACTAAGGAAGGCCACTTTGTGCCCAGCATGTTATTCCGTTTAAATGAGAGGGCGTAACAGTCGCAAAGATTATGATCCACGGTATCATTTTATTTTTCACAGTTTTCTGCATGTTTTCTATGTCAGTTTAACCCATTTTGAATAGGTGTCCTCGTAGCCCGCAGTGGCCGGGTAAGAACGCACGTTAATGCTCGGAGGTTCCTTTTTGACATTGCATCTCCTCGCTATTTTTTTGTCTAGATAGCTTAGCCGTATTTTTGCAAGGTTGCAGTTCGTAATTTCATTTCACTTTCCTTTAAACAAACAATGGGAATATATTTTTTATGATGTCTGTTATCGCTGCTTTTTCAATCCAATGGTGGGGCGGGTTAGCGGTATAATTACCTTTAGATATGTCATGCCCCTTTATCCAGTTTAAGTTTACCATGTTATTTTAAGAGATATAAGTCAAGGCATGGTGACATTCTAGTACAAGTAATCTGTGGGCCCTTTAGGGCTAGTAGTGCTTATCTACAGTCGGTATAAATACAAATAGTACTATTGGTAATGTTGCAACTTTTAATTTCGTGGACGACCTGGTTATGTCCGTCAGTTCAAACTGAAGCCCCTGGGTTCAGCACCCACAGTCCAGCCGATTTTTAGGTTTAAAGTTGGAGAGTGAGGTGAGTCAGTAAAATATTTTTTTTAAATCGCCCTCTTTCTTTTTGTTTGTTAAAAAAATCTAGTGCAATTGAGTCCCGTTTGCTTAGAATTTAATTCAACTTATGTTTTTTTGTTATCTTTTTTTTTTAGACCACTACACTATGGATCCGTTTGTTACCATAGGTCTAACTATGGCAGTATAGATCCCAAAAGGCTACTTACACTTATAGTTCTACGGCATTGGTCAAATGCAATATATACTTTCTTTATTTTGTTCTATAAGTGGGGAATGCCATGTTAGCTTACTATCAAAGATGATACGAAGGTACTTGACCTCTGTTAAAAACCAAGTTTTGTATTGAAAAAAACGAGTGTTTTTTTGTTCCCTATTTTCCAACCAGAATTTAAAAAAGTAAACACTCCGTCATAAAATTTTCGGGGTTTTTTAAATAAGCATCACGCTTTTTTTTAATACACCTTCACTTAGTTTGTCCCAAGGACAATTTTAGATTGTGTTCTTTAAATTAATAATGATTAAGACCAGTAGTCTGAAAATTTTTCTAATTCGACAGATTTACATTTTTTAGTTGTTTGAAATAGAATATAAATACACTTTATTGGTAAACCCCATTATGTAATTAGTTCCAATTTGAAGAAGGTTTTTTTTGCACGTCCCGGGGTGAGTTAGGCTTTTTTAAAAGGGCATTAAAATCGTATTTCTCAATACATCTCTTTTTTGGAAACCGTTTAAAAAACCGGATTTAATTCTGCAAAGTAAAACGAGAACGTAAATACCAACAAAGCTATTTTCTAGAAAAATTAAAACAAAAATATTTTAACTATAACATGGTATTATTAATATTATTTTAGATTAAAAATAAAAACTATTAAATTAATTATAATTTTTGAAAGGCCTAGGGAAATTTTATAAAAAAAATTTGACACTTTATATAAGTCTTTTAATAATTAAAGTTCAACAAAAGCGTAGGACGATAACTTTTTTTTTTAAAGACGAAAAAATGCATATTAGCGTTTGTTTACTTAATTACTTATTAAAATGTAATATTAATTTAAAAAATCAAAAACTAATTTTTACTTTTGTTTTTAATATTATGTGTAAAATATTATGCATTAATTTTTAAAAAGGGAAAAATAAAAAAAAAGTAATGAAACATTTAAAAAATAATACAGGGGATATTTTGGTATCCCTAATTTTTAAACCTATGTTTAAATTTTCTGCTGTACGTTGTATTAGTCGTGATATTGATAGTGTTTATTCAGGAATGCCAATAAGAAAAGAAAAAAAGATAAGTAAAGATTTGCTTTTTTGCTACATGCAGGATAAAATCGTAGAAAGAAAATTTTTTTTAATCTGGTCGGTGGTTAGCTAAAGCTTTTTTATAGGTGACACGTTTTATGTTTCCAGGGTTTTAAATTTTTTTTATAGTGCTTGACGTTTACAATGAGTAATTTAAGTCCAGCGCAAGTAGCAAAAATCTTTTGTTTTATAATGGAAGATGGACGCTCCCAGAGTTACATCGCTGAAGTAATGCATATTAACCTGTTCACTATCTTGGGGGCATTAGCCAAATTTAGAGAAACTGGCAGCTATGGTAGAAGGTCAGTACCAGGCCGTCCTAGCTGTACTCCCCCCCGGGACGATCGTAACCCGGGACTAAAAACCTTACGTCGGAGACATGCAACTTCCAGACAACTGCAAAATTACCTGGTTGGGCCAGACACACTCGCGTGTGTACCCAAACTATATAAAATTTGGAGCCAGAGTAGCCGTAACTGCTCCTCGTCTTACTGGGATGCACCGGGTACCCCTGACTAAGATTTGAAAAAGGGGAGCTTGTTAACTAAAATGTTAATAATTGGGCCAATAAAACTTTTTACAGATGGGTCAAGACTTAGTCTTTATACCTGTGATCGACGTATAACAAGTATACAGACGAGACGAAGAGCGATATTTCCCAAATAATATGGGGCCCAAACCCCCTAATTACAGATGTAACCCCTTTTATGATCGGGGGGAAGTTTCTTTTTTCGGGGCCGCACAGATTTGGTACCAGTAAATAGGGGACCCTAACTGCTGAGAGATATGAAAGAGAGGGTCGTTTAAGAATATCTGGAAGGGGGTTGATCTTCAATTTATGGACTGGTCTGTCATCACCCCAGATATAAATCTAATAGAGCACCTTTGTCACTATTTTTTTAGAAGAATACGGCTATGTGATATTGTCCCAGTAGATAAATAGGGATTTAAAAAAATTTTTTGCGTGAAGAATGGAATTAGACTAAGATTACATTAAAAGGTTAATCCAAAAAAAAAAATCGAATGAGAGCTTTTATAACAGTAGAGGTGGTAATACAGAAAATTAAATAAGAATAGACATTATTTTATTTAAGATTACATTGCTTTATTTTTGAAATAAATTTTTTAACATAGCTTTTTTTCCCCAAAAGATTATTATTTCCTTTAACAGCATATATTTCAGAAACCAGCTTTTAGTTTATTAAAAATGTTATATTTACTTTTTTAGCACAAATTTACAAAAACAGCCAGAAAGACCTTTGGGCATCTTTATGAGGAAAAAAAAATGTTTTTTTAAAACTTTATTTTTTTTTTGTATTTTAAATTAGACCCCCCTCTTTTTCAAAAACCGTTTGTTTTATTATTAAACCCAGTTTCGTAAGGATTTTATCTTTCCTTTTGTGATAGCTATAATGTGGAAAAATATTTTAACACATAACCTACTTTTTTAAAAAAACTAAATTAGCAACTTATAAATAACAATAATTTGTAACAAAAATACTGTAATCAGGCAATATATTATTTAGAAAATTTGGCCATTTTCTGATAAAAAAATTAACCATTTTTTTTATTATAATTTATTGCTTTATTTCCTTTCCTGCTTTTAAAGGGTTTTTTAAGTGTTTACAGATAATTTAAAAAAGGATTATTTTATCCCCTTTGTATTGCGTGTTTAACTTAAAAGTAACAACATACTTCTAAAACTGCATGCCGTTTACACGGACAAAAATGTATTTTCGTTTTAAAGGGTCTAGTCACCAAATATTGTTTTTTTAGCTTTTTTTTATCTAGTTAATTTAAAAATTTGGTTTTCTAAGTTTAAAAAAAAGCTCATTTTGTATAGTTCTTTAATAATAATTGGTTTTTTTAAAATTTTTTTTAAAAATTTTTGGTGTTTTGGTTTCCCAAATATTTTAAAAAAAATATTTAAAAATTTTTTTTAAAAAACTTTTAAAAAAAATGAAAAAAAAGTTTTAAAAAAATAATTTTAAATTTTTCATATCTTAATGTTGGGGGAAATTTAAACAAAAGTGATTGGGGGATTTTTTCCCGCAATATTTTTGTAAAACCAAAACCCCATTCCCCCGATGTATCAGCAAGCCCATTTACTTTTGTTCACCCAAGCCCAATTTTTGGGGTTCCCCTTTTCAACTGTAAACAAATCGGCAAAAAGTAAATTTTTCCCATAAAAATTTAAAATCCTATTTCTATAAAGCCTGGGCATTAAAATCCCTTTTTTTAAGCAAAAACAATTTAGTTATCATAAGCGCCCAGTCCCTTTGTATAAGTACTTTTTTCCGACAATCGAATTTTTTTTAGAATATTTTATTTTTACCTGCTAAGGTACCCTCTCAGCGTTGCCGTTTTGACTTCTTATTTTGTCATAGTCCATTTTTAAAACGTAGGCTCCCCCCGCACATACTCGTATTTATGTTGCAAAAACAACAAACTGCTTTTTTCCCGATATTGTCAAAAGGGAAAAAAAGTAATGCACGAGAAATTTTTTTTGCCGTAATTTTGGGTTTAAATGCAGTTTTTGGTATTCGATTCTTTTGAACCTTTTAAAAACTTTGTAAACAAATTTTATTAACGGGAAATGAAAAATTTTTCCGTTGGGCATTAGAAAAATGCATTTTTTTAGTTTGTAATTAGAAAAAAAAATATATAATTGTAAACTTGTGCAAAAAACCGCATACAAATCCAATCTCCAAAAAAAATCCCTCGTAAGGCCTATTTGAGAGGCTGGTATAAATTATTCTTGTTAATACAAAATAACATTAAAGTTTTTGTTGAATTGAACTTTTTTATGTAAACAAAAAGTTAATAATTGTGCAATTGGGCATCATTTAATATGAAATGTAAATCCCGAGTGTTTCAAAAGCCCAAAAAGGGGGAAAAAAAAATTTTTTTCTATTTTTTTGGTTAGTCCCCCCAAAAGGGGGTTTAAAGGGAAAAAGCTGCTAAAAATATTTAAAAATTATTAACAATAATAAAATAAAATTTTTGGCCCTATAATTTTTTAAAAAAAAGAGATTTTTGAGCAATCTTATCCCGTTGTAAAAAAAAATTGTCACATTAGCTCTTTTTTATTTATTGTACTTTTATTGTAAAACTTTATTTACGTATGTATACTTTTAAAAAAAAATAATAAAGAAATTAATGGATTGTGGATTTTGATCATTAATTTAATTGGTCAATGGCCCCGGGGCTTGGGAAAGGTCACGTGGCTATGACCATTAAAATGGGGTTTCACCAGTATAAGGGGGCTGGGTCTAAATTGTATAGTGTTTAAATATTACGCAAATACCTATTTATTAAGAACAATATAAAAGACAATTATTTATTCAAAAATTTTTTTGGGATTTTGTTTAAAATCACGACCCCATTTTTTTTTGGGGTGAAAAAATTTTAAAATGAATACATATTTTTTTTTAAATTTAAAATATTTTTTTTTTTTTAAGTTTATCGAAAAAAAAAATAATAAAAAATCAAAAATGTTTTTTTTTCAAAAAAAAAATTAAAAAAATTTTTTTTTAAACAAAAATTTTATTTTTAAAAAAAAAATTAAATATTTTCTCTACACTGGAATAGGGAAACAAATCACTAGAAATTGCAAAACTTAAATGAATGCATTTTTATTTTCAAAATGAAAAAAAAAAATTAAAAAATTTTAAAAAAGTTTTTTGTTTTTAAATCTCGAAAAAGGGGAGCAGATCGTTTTTAATTCAAACGGGATTTTGCGGGTACAAACAGGGAGATTTGAACCCGCGCCCTTTACCTTTCACATTTTTATTAATCTTACCCATCTTAAAGAGGTACCGTGCATAGTTAAGTACAGGGATTATTTAAGCAGGAATATAAAATATAATTGACAAAAAAATCACAATCCAATTACAATTAACGCCATTAAATTGTTTTCCCCTTTTCCCAGTGTAAGTGGCTTTCAATCCCCCCCCGGGAAAATAATTTTTTTAAAAAAATTTCAGTCCTAAAAATAAATATAGACCTTGTTTTTTAATCATAAGGAGTATCCGCAACAACTGCCTGTTTTCACAATTTACGAGACTTTTCAACCCCATTTAGGGGTTGGAAAATAAAATCTAAAATATTGCGAAAATTGTTGTGGTGGATTTAAATTTCTTCTCACTGCGATTTTTTTTTCAAATGGACCTTGGAAAAATGAAATAATACATTTTTATTCCTAAGAAGGTTGTAAACCAACCCCCCTGGACTATGTGTGGGTGCAATCATCCCCTAAAATATAAAATCGTTTCAACTTCAAAAATTGCAAAACATCGGATTTTTTTTGGACACGCCTAATAAAAATAAATGTTTATGATAAAACCTACCCTATTCAAAGGGGGGAACACCCTTTTCAATGGGAAAAATTAAATAAAAAACTACCTTTTTCCCAAAAAAAGTCTCAGTTGGTATTTTTTTTTATCCAAAATATAAACCCAGGTGTAACTAGATTTTTCCAGTTTACTTTTAAAAAAAAACCACCCCTGCAAAAGGGGGATATTCATCCCCAAAATGTGGAAATCATATACAACTGAAAATTGTAAAAAAATACTTTGATGTTTTTAAAGGGTATCTTAAAAATGATGGACAGTTTAAAAGTGGGGTTTTTATAATCCCTCCCAAAAATTTAAAGGGAAAAAAAAACCCGCATTAACAGAAAAATTGAATAAAATGTAAACTTATGCAAAAAGCCTTTTGGCCCCCTATTTTTTTATCCAAAAATGTATGAAATAGGGCCCTTTTTGGGGTTTTTGAGTTTTTTTTAATCAAACTACCTTGCAAGGGGGAAATTCATCCCCCTTTAAAAGTATAAAATCATATAAAACTTTTAAAATATTAAAAAATATTTTGGATCTTTTAGAATATCTCAAATATAACATGAATTTTCTTAATTTTAGGGGGTTTAATTTTCCCCTTTTTTGGTTAAAAATGATCTCCCAAAAAACTAGGTACATTTTTTAACCCTTTGGGTCCCAAAAAAGAAGCTAAGACTTTTTTTTTAAAAACTAGGATTTCGTTCATTTTTTTTTTACTGATAAGGATAGTTTTTCCCTTAGAAAAGGGTGGTTGATTAACATATACATTTATTTCTTATTAAAACATGTCCGAAAAATCTGATTTTTGCGTTTTTTTAAAATTGTACTATTACGAAATTTTTTTAAACCAAAATTTTAAAACCCAAAATTTTTTAACGCCAATTTATAACAGGAAATGTTAACGCCCCCCTTGGGGAAAAAAAAAAAGATCTAATAAACGTTAAAATAAGTACTCGGCTAGCTCAGAAATAAAAAAAAAAATAATCATTCATTGGCTAAAAAATATGGTTACAAAGAACCCAGTCGCATGAGGGGTCTACACAAAAGTGCATTCTTAAAAGGGGGTTTTTGTCAATAAAAGTCAAAATATAAAAAAATACTAGTTAAATTTTAAAATTTTAAAAAAATAATAAAATAATTGTTACAAATTTTTCCAAATCTGGTGGATGCGCCTATTAAACCAAAATTTAATAAGACATTTTAAATTACTGAAAAATATATAACAATGTTAAACTAAATTTGACTTGTATACAAATTTAATGTTACTAAACCAAAAGCTGGACAATTAATAAATTTTCAGCAATATAACCTATATATAACAAAGTCCGTAAGATTACAACTTTTACAGAAAACCTTCTAGTATGTTACCCACCTATACGTAAGGCCATAAGTTGCATTTAAAACTTTTTCATAGGCACTTACAAATTAAAAAAAAATAAAAATGAAGCAGAATGACGTTATGGACGTTACAGCAAAATATCTGAGAGCTCTAAGGCTTAAACAAAAAATATATCCGGTCAAGGGTTAAACAAAAAAAATGTCAGTAATTCTAATTAAGCAATTATCAAATTCAATATTTATAATTAAACCGTATAAGATTATTACCAAATGATTAGCAATAAATCTTATACCTCCTACCCAGATTGATATACAACACTCGTACTCATGTATATGATTTCAACTCACAAGTACCAACTGTTCCTATCAATTTGTTCAATAGTACCCCGTGTTAAACATCAAGTCTCCTAAGATTATTACTAGACTACTAGTAATAAATCTCATGCTAATCATCAGTGTGTTAAAACTATGACCTACCGCGAATACTCCAATGCATATGTATTACCAAACCGATACATAAGCACTGAATGTTCCTAACACCGTATCTACATATAAGTAAGCGGATACGCACCACAATATCCATACCCCTATGTTGTATATTCTTAATTTAACTTTGAAGCTTCAAAGTGTACATGTGTATACTTGTGTCCAAATTCCAGTCTTAGATTTTAGTGAAGGTACCGAGAAAATAATGTGTTAATGACTGTTAACTCAGACAGAGAAGGTATTAAGAAACATGAAGCTATTCAAAAGATTAGCAGGTGTTTTCAATAAAAATTTCAGTTTAAATCTAAGGCTAGACTATCGACATGACATTATCTTAAGTCAATGTAATATCATTAATCTACAAAATTTTCTAAAACTTAAGACTTAGCTGTGATTTTCCTGTTATTATGGAAGCAAGTGGTTGTGCCTTAGAAACGGTAGTCTAGCTGTCAGTCATCAGCAACTAATGTCGGCAACTTGGGTTTGTCACTTGAATCTCCAATATAAGGCATGGGATTAAGTCCATTAACTCGAACTGGAACTAGGCATAAGCAGCATGGGCCGGAACACAAAATCAAGTCGAAGAACTCAAAGGGGTAAAACCAGGATAGAAAAGAAAAGAACAGACGAAAAGAAAGAAGAAAGAACCCTAAAAAAAAACAACTCGTCTAAGCTTTATGCATGGTTACGTATGATACTTTACGAAATACAAAAATTGCATCCCTTACATAAATTACCCAATAAGCATAAAAATTCTAGACAAAGTTCTCCCCTTAAAAAAAACAATCCATTTAAAGAAAACCCCATAAATTAACTACGCAATTATCATAAACCCAAAATCGAATACAATACGTTTTCAAAGTTAGATCAAAAATTCAAAGTAGCAATTAGATAAAACTGTGTGAAATAGTAAAATTTTTACCTTTTTCCACAAACTTAACGAGCCACTATCGCCCCTTAAAAGACATTAACGAAGAAAAAGGGTTCCATACAAGTTTTCCACGTGGTATAATCCTTCTTTAAGAAGACATAAATTTCCCAAAAATTTACGGATAACGTGACATTTCACTCCGAAACAACGTACTACAATTAGCACAAACAAACGGGAAATTTACTTAGGCAGTTGTTCAACAATCCCCAAAACAAGGGTTGAAAATTAACTTTTAGAACATTGCCTTTACGTGGGCTGTCTCTTTGGTGGTCAGCAGGAGAGAGAGAGCTTCCCCAAGCTATTTCACACCAGCAGCGTTTTCTGTCCAGGTTAACCTTGGCGGTACCAACCCCTTCTTGATACAATTTACCAACTCACACACGACCCATTAGCTGGTTCGTTGCCATAGACTGGCAAAAATAAACAGTTGTTCGTTGCTAACTTCTGATCTATTTCAAACGTCAAAACATTAACCTCCAAAATTAATAAACACAAGCATAAAAATTTAGCTCAATAAAAGAAATTCACGTTAATCTAGGTAAACACAAAACGCAATCAATAACGGGTCATTAACCTCTGAGAGAAAATAAAATCAATAAAACCTTCAAAAATGTAAACAAAAATGGAAACAATTTAAACTATCCCTTGCGCTCCAGACAACAGACAGTTTTAAGCAAAAGAAAAACAAAATGATGGGCTACAACTGCTCCCCTTATTTTAAGGTATTTACATACAAAGGTAATACATAAAATAATGCATATATACAAATAATATTGTTACGTTGAATTTTGCAACGTAACAGTACATGATTTTATATATTTTAGGAGATGATTGTACCCCCCACATAGTTCATGAGGGTTAATTTACAACCTGCGCAGGGATGGAAATGTATTATTTAATTTTTTCAAGGTCCATTTGAAACAAAAAATGCAGTGAGAATAACTTTTAATACCACTGCTACGGCCGAGTGATGATCGCGTTGTTAAATTTAGCAATGAACTTAGCAATTGTTAAAAGTTAACAACAGTTTAGAATGTTTAACAAAACGTCATTGTCAGTGTTATTCAATGATTTCAGTAGACAACCTGTCAAAATCTGACATTTTGTTAAACATTCTAAACCGTTGTTAACTTTTAACAATTGCTAAGTCCATCGCTAAATTTAACAACGCGATCATCACTCATCCGCTAGTAATTTTTAAAAATTTGCAAAAAACGAAAAGCAATGCTCTTCCCAAATGAATATATGTGAAAAAAGAGACAGATTTTAAGCGATTTTTGCGGTCACTCTTTTAACTATAAAATATTTGAATTAATAACAACTATCAAAAGGTTACTCTAAACACCGATTAAATTTTAGGTGTCGATCATATAATTTATTAGTCAAAATAATTTTAATATACATAGATAAATACTTGCCACAGTTTATAATCAATTGCTTAAGTAGTGTACTATCCTTGTAGGGAAAACGAGAAAGCCTAACTTTAACTGCTCTTCGACTCACTCGGCAGTCATAATATTGACATAGATTTCCCGACATTTTAAAAAGAATACAAATTTTAATTACCACCAGGGAAAACACAAACAAAGCACAACACACAGATGGCCATACGATATGCAATGAATTAAACAAAAACGTTTTTTTTTTATTAAACTCCAAAAAACTAGCTGTTTTTTGCTTCTTTGATGGCCACACATTAATTCATAATTCTCTTTTTATTTGCAAATAGCAATGAACTAAAAAATACACGTATTTATTTGGATTTTATTTATAAAAAAAATAAATAAATTTAGGTGAGCCTATACAAACATTTCTTGTTATGTAAGAATGTCTTATGATAAAAAAATGGAATTTGTAAAAATTTGAAATCATGTTTACCAACGTGTATTCTTATACTAGTTATAAACATATTTTAGAAAATAATTCCCCACAGTATAGGTTTAAATAATTAATTTTTTATTATTTAATAAAGAAAAAAAAAATTAAGAATATTAAAACGAATATAAATTCGAAGCCTATTTTCGACAGAAATAATTCCTACTTTCTGTTACTTTTTTTATTGGTTTGGCAACAGTGTTCGTTTATACAGCAGCGTGTGCACGTATATTCTCTCGATGAACGCTCGCTCGAGGAATCTCAGCAAGCGTCCAAACCTATTACCAAAAATTTTACATTGTTCTGTGTGTCTATAGTGATAACTACAATTGTCTTTGCTATAAGCCAGGAACATTAAAGCTATACTATAATATGTGTTTAAATATAGTATATTACAAACTTACCTTTACAAATATGACCCTGGTTTAATTATTATCAAAACTTTTTTAATTTAAAAAATAATATCCTGTACATATTTTAACTTCTAATTTGATTTTAAAAGATTTACTTTTATTTCTTTTTCCTGTTACTTTTTATAGCTATCTTACTATTATCCATCTTTATAAAATACTATTACTTATATATAATGTTGCATTTAAAACAAAAAAAATTTAAAGAAAAAAAAAAAATATATATATATATATATATATATATATATATATATATATATATATATATATATATATATATATATATATATATATATATATATATATATATATATATATATATATATATATATATCTTTTTTTACTTATTTTGAGCTCCTTATCAAAATAAAAGTCGAAAAAGCCAAGAACTATATGAGTCAAAAGTTAATTGTTTTCGAAATATGCCCTTTTCAAGTTTAAAAAACATGGCAACACCGCGTCTGTTTCTTCGAAGCGGCGGGTCTCCACTTCGAACGTTGTTGTGAGTTTTTTGAACTGTTTACACTTTTTTTTAAGGAGATGTTCATTCATTTACATACAAATAATAAAAATTACTTCCTGCACCTTATTTTAATATTAAAGTTAAGTAAAAAACAATCAATAATTGTTTGGTTTTTATTTGTAATTAAAAAATAATTGTACTCACCATAAGAATAAGCCTAATATCCATTTTAAGAACACAACTAATTATGCTTTAAAGCAACACTTTTTTGTTTTGCTTAAAGAATAAGATTTCTCGGTCGCACACATTCTGTTTTCATCAGTCTTTAGTAGGTACACTTGCAATACGTTTGTCTTGAATTTAAAACATACCGGCATATTTTTCCCGATTCAAAAACAAACAAAAATATCGTGGCGGGATCGGGAAGCTTCTTTGTACGACTGACTTCGCACAAAGGTATCGCTCTGTTGCCAATTGTTTTTTAAATTTTTAACTGGGAGAACAATTGTTAAAAAATCATTATTTTTTTTTTATTTGTAGACTAAAACATTTAAAATTAAGTTTATTTTATTATCAAATGAATCTACTGATAAGCGATTAAGACAAAAGTTTCCAGTTGTTACGGTTTACAGAAATATCTGCTTTCAAAGTGCATGACTTTAACATCGTTTAGAAAAAAATCTGTCAAGTTTTGACATATAAACTTTTCGACCTATTTTGAGCTCCACTGTCGCCCATTAAAATGATGAGCATCATACTTTTACACCCTATATATATATATATATATATATATATATATATATATATATATATATATATATATATATATATATATATATATATATATATATATATATATATATATATATATATATATATATATATAAATATATATATATATATATATATATATATATATATATATATATATATATATATATATATATATATATATATATATATATATATATATATTTTCTAGAAATATTCTTTTTCTCGGGTTTTGCAGTCCTTTTAAATTACAATGGAAAATAAGAAAAGTGTTTTTTTCCAGAAAATGTATTTTTTAATTGTTTTGACGTTTCGGCCGGAAATACCCTAGCCTTTTTCAAATAGTTGTAGTAGTAGTCTTATAATTAACATTTACATTTTACGTACAGGTATATACATCAATAAAAAACAATTTCATTTTGAACACATATAAATAAACCAACGAAAACAGATACACGCACGAGCCGAGGAACACGTCACATTTTTAAAATTTGGTTTTGTATACTGCAAAAAGTAATTAAACTTGGGAGTTCAAAAGAAAAATATAAACGCATTATTCCAGGCGGCCATATTCCCATTATAAAAAATTTGCTTTGGTGTTATAGGGACGTACGGGCCAGTACAGAGTAAAAATGGGTTTTTTTTATAGTAATTTCCAATATGTAATTAATATTTTCTTTATAACTAAAAACAAGATACTACCGATGACATTTAATGACATTGCCCATCAACAATCACAAAATTCTGGTTTAAACCATAGATTGACACAAAATTGTAATAGTATTTTGGCATGTTGCTTGGTAGTCAAATCCATTTTAACCTTATCGAGACATTTTAAGTTGACAAGATTTAGCCAAAAAAAGAAAAAAGCAATGATACCACAAAAACATAAAAACATACGTAAACGCTCGTAAAATAGCTATGAAGCGAATGAAAAAACGTTTTAAACGATTGGCAAGACAAAAGCTTGCATGCCAATTTTAATGCAATAGAGTAGGAATCATATGGTATCGCCCCAGATTGAAAAGAGAACAACAACAATTTCCCCTGTTCCACTTCCAATACGACGACGGACGACGGCGATTTGTTAGCATTGGCCGAATGCCCTGCCCGCGGTATTCCCCCCTTCTTGTTAGGACGGTAGAAGGATAATCGGCCACAGCACGTTTTCTGTCTGTCTTTATTTCGCTCGAGCCTTTGTTTATTAAATTACCATCTCATTTTATCGCACCAAAAATCTCTGCATGCAAGAAATTGGTTTGCCAGCCGTGTATAGCCCACCAACCCAAGATTTATTAACGTGAGTACAAAAAAGCAATTACAAGGACAAAGTCTAATTCTCGACGGTGTGGTGCGCAAATGTGTTAAGTGCAGTTTTTGGTAAAAATAGGTTTTAGTACCAAATAATTTAAATTTGGTAATTCAGGGACATGGTATTCGAAATATTGTTTTTAATACTTGTAGCGCTATCTTTTGTGTGTGGTAAGTAAAACTTTAGGTTGCATTTTGTAAAACTTTTATTTTAATATATCTCTAAATTAAAATTTAGGTATTTAACATACTAAAAAAACCTAAAATTGTGGCAATTAAAAAATGACTTTAAGTCTAAATTGTTTACGCTTTTTTAATTAGAAATGTATGATTAAAAAAAACTCCGGGACTTTTAAGGCAGCCCTGAATCTGTTTCAAAATTTTATTATTCTTTTTTAAAGTTAAAACTAATTTTGATTTAAAAAATGTGTTTGTGATTATTTTTTTACCAACCATAATATAAAATTTTTATTAATAAGTAATTTGATGAAAGCAAAGTTTTTATACATTTTTTAAACCAAACTTTAAACTCTTTTAAAAATTTGATGTACATCTATTTATAACTAACCGATTAGCAAATTAGTTTCTATTTATTAATTAAATGTTCCTTTATAAATTAAAGTTACAATTTATATTTTACCACTGTATGCACAATTTAATTATTACTATTTTACACTAAACTATATAAAAAAAATAAATGAAAACGTGCTTTTACAATCAAATAATTAAAATAAGGCTAGTTTTCATTTAAAATCCATTTATTTTTAAATTCAGTTCACAATAAATCTATTTTAATTTTAAAAAGTTGTTTGATTTCTTTTTTAATTTCGACATACAAAATAGTTAAAATTACTGTTATAAACCCACTAGAGTTGAACATTGCAAAAGTAAACTTGTAGCAAACAAAATTTTTATTTAATTTTGTGCAATTTTGACACCGTTTCAATAATACTTGTTGACCATTACAATTGAACAAATATCGTTGTAAATATGTTGCTGACTTTTGTTTTGTTCTATTTTTCAAAATAAAATTTAATTAAAAAAACATCATTCAAGCGTTTATTTAATTGTTAACATCAGAACTGACCGTTATAGCAAACAAATTTAAACATCTTGATTAAAAGATAACTTGAAAGTTAAAAAACACTTTTGCTGCAACCAGGCGCGTTCTGGGGTAATTTTAGGGACCCTGAAACTGTTTATCACATGCAGGCACGTAAGGCATTACCAAACAATATTGTCAAATAGAAAAATGTTTCAACAAATTTATTCAAGCTTCCTCGAGCCTACTAGATATTAAGTACTGACATGTCAACGTTACACAACATAGTTTAAACAAATATAAACAGTGATGGGACTGATCATAGGTTTGTTCCAACCCCGCAAAAAACCGGTTATTATCAAGGAAGTTTGAAGGTTAATGGAAGCTTAATACTATGGTGTATTCTATCAAAAAATGTCCGGCCCACTATGAAAATAACTTTCATGAGGGACACCCTTGATTCTGCGCAGCAACAAAATTTCCCAAAATATTGTAATGTGATGCCTACCTACACATAGTTTGTGGGTAGGCAACACATTATCTTTTGACAGAGCCTGAGTCCCATTTTCATGTGTGACGGTGCGGGTTTATGAAAGCGAATTACATGTTTTGTTGTCGTTTGCGCCGTATAAATTGCTATTGTTTTGCCTTTTGTAATTTTATTTTGTGGTTGCAGAAGTTTTTTGGATTAATAAAAACCTTTATATTTTATTGATTATTGGTTTACTTAATTACGACTATAATTTTGTGTTTATTGTTTGTTACCTACAATATTGTAAAAAAAGCCCGAAAGTTTTGTCTTGCAAATCCAAGGGTAACATACCCGGAATACCCCTCATTAGGAAAACAAGCGTAGGTCAATTCAAATATCACTTTCACAAGACCATAAACTAATCTTAAATTGGGGCTTTAAAAATCTTGTCCAGTTTAACATTCCAAGACTCAGTTATGTTCGGTGTCGCAAAAAGAAGTTAAATAATCATTTGGCGTTCATTTTGAGAACAACCTTAACTGACACAAACACATTACATCCAAAGCCTCAGCTGCTTTAAAAAAGATTTGATTCCTCATTTGAGCCAGTAAGTATTTCTATTCGTCTAATCTGTAGACTCTGTATGTATTCTAATTAGACCATCTTTAGAATATTGTTTTCATGTTTGGGCAATGGTATTTCCTACACTTTTATCATTCTTGATTTCATTTTAAAAAATCTGTTCGTCTTATAAATGATCCCACACTTACAGACAAGCTTCCTTCTCTTTCCCACCGACAGGCTGGAGGGGATATGTTGCATTTTTGTGGGTATTTTCACGGCTTTAGCTCCGAGGAGATGGCAAGTAAAATTCCTCTGACAGCTTCCAACAGAGTAACACGTAGTGCCACTTTTATGCATCCTTTTACAGTCCAACTTAAGAGTCCCCGAACTTTCCACTTTCTTTGTTTCATCATCCCCAGAGTGTTTAGACTAGAATCTCCTAGCCTCAGAAATTTTTTCTTCTCCAAATATTTAGGTCTGGTGTAAATAACTCCCCTTTACCACACTTAACTGACGATATAAGAAAACCTCTTATTTAAAAAATTCTATACTTCTTGTAAAATTTGTTGTTAATAATACACAATAATTTTGAATATTCCATAATAGTTTTCTTTATTAACCAACAATGTTGTGCAAAAAATTAAATATATTGAACGTATAGTTAGTCTAAAATTGACATTTGATGTTGTTAACTTTACACATGGTAACAAAAAATTATGAAAGTCCGGACCTGACCTACCATTAATTTTGCAAACTCCGCGGGGCCGATTCCCCTATTCCCGCTGCCCTGCACGCCTGGACAATTTTGTTCTATAACATTGGCCTTGCATATACCTTTAAACTTCCTTGGTTATTATACGGTCACGCGCAAGCCCAATCATAGAAACCACCGTGGTTATTTGAATGGCCTGCACCAGACCTTACAATAAATCATTTTTGGCGGGATTGGAATAAACTCTATTTCTTCAAATATATTGTTTTATTTTGTGTATGGCCGTCTCGTAGGCTTATATGCCCTTCGAAGCAACTTTACAAGGCCCGAGTCGATGTTTCTTTTTTTTTTTTAATGAAGTGTGTCGAATCCTTTATATACGTCTATGTTATTCCAATGTAAGGTTGCAGTAACGATGTTAAATATTTGGCTAGCTCATAGGTAGGTGACCCGATGGCGCTAACATGGCGGCCTTAAGGGTGCATTTGGCTTATGTATTTTAGGCAGTCCGTAGATTCTGGGTGACAGGGCTCTAGATTTTATTAGCTTTTTTTGTATGGCGGGCTTTATTCTTGATACTTTAATAAGGCTATTGGTCTTTCTGAGGAGGCAAGCAGTGAGGTCTCTACAGAGATGTATATAGAGGATTCGACACACTTCATTGACAAAATAAGAAACATCACGTGCATCCCGGAAGACATTCTTGTCAGTTTTGGCGTGGTGTCCCTCTTTACTATGGTACCAGTTAACGAGGCCATAGACTAGCTAAAGGAAATATTTCCAAATGACGTTGCGTCCCTGTTCCAACATTGTCTGACGATTACATATATTGTCAATAAAACGATCAACTTTACGAACAAACTGATGGCGTAGCTATGGAAAGTCCTGTCATAGCAAACTATTTTATGGGGCAGTTTAAACAAGTAAAAAGATCGTCTCATTGGTCTCGATACGTTGATGATACTTTTGTAATATGGAGTCACGGGGAAAAGAAACTAGAAAATTAAAAAAAAAATTAAAGTCTTTGAATTCAAGAATTTAGCTCAAAATGAAAACGGAATATAATTAAGCCATCGCCTTTTTGGACGTATTGGTAGAGAGATATGAAGACGGCAAATTAGGGCACAGAGTATACAGAAGACCTATACACACTAAAAAGTATCTTAACAACGAATTCAGTCATCACCCAAGACATAAAACTGGCGTAATCAAGACTCTAACTTACCCCACCAAAAAAATGTGAGCCCAAGCAATAAAAAGCTGAGTCACAACATTTGGAAACCGCTTTGATAAACAACGGCTACACTAAGAATAAAATAAGATGTGTACAAAAACCAAAAACCAAGAAACACAGATAGGAGCATACTATGGATAAAACAACGTTCCTACCCTGTATTAAAACGTAACAGACCGAATAGGAAGAATCTTGAAGAAACACAATACAAGAACTGTTTTTAAACCTACAACTACAATAGAACAAAGCTTAAGATCTGCTAAGATTAGAAGAAACCACCTGTCGACACCAGGAGTCTACGGAGTTCCATGCATCTAAGTTTCGGTTTAATTTAACGAAGCAAAGTATTAACACCAGGATAAAAGAACATAAGAAAATTTCGATATGGACAAACTGAAAAATCCTCTGTAGTTGAGCACGCACTTTTACAGGGCAATCTTAGGATCCTTTTTGATAATACGCAAGTCCTTGATTGAACAGCCGGTTAGCTTATTGCCATTGTGTAGTACAGTCCAGAGCGCCTTATTTTCTGTATCGCACACCATTTTGCCGACGTAAACGGCTTATTATAATCCGCCAAAATAGCGCGCGGTACAGAACCGCGCTTTTCTGTATCATACACCAGTTTGCCGCCGTAATTCGTCAATATGGCGAGCGGTACAGATCAAGCAACGCCAACACGAGAGAATATGATCATAGTAAGAAAACAACAGCGGAGCAAACAGATTGAAACTAAATGGTAAGCGAGCTAAATTTATTTATTTATTTATTTATTCAGGTAGTACACTACAGAAAGTAAAACTTCTAAATGGTACAAATTCAGTTCACAAATTAAATATACAACTACATATACCCAACACTGCAACAAATACAAGATAAATTATTTATATTTTAAAATCGCCTTCAACGTGGCTAAGCTAATAAAAAATATATCAGTCAGAATAAAATCTATTATATATGTACATTAAACGGTGTGCAAAACTATTTAAGCCGTAGTTTGTTCTGTGATACCTTTCATAGAATAATTGTATTTGCCGTGTGTTTCTACCAGGAACTAAAAACAATATTAAGCTCAACAGACTGGTACAATTCACATATTCATTAATTATCTTATACAAGAACAACACATGGGCACCCTTTCGCCGAGTCTGCAAGCTTTGAAGACCACAAAGCAAAATTCTTGTTGCATAAGGTACATTCTGGTAGGGAAAGTGATGCTTGTACAGAAGGTACTTAACAAATTTGTTCTGAACTTTTTCAATTCTGTCTATGTGACAAGCATAACCAGGAGACCATATGACTGAACAATACTCTAAAATAGTGCGTACTAAACAATTATAAATACTGGTGGGTGCCCGAGTATCGCTGATATGCTTTGTGTTCCTCATAATAAAACCCAGAAGTCTAAATCCTCTCAGAACAATACGGTCAATATGTTGATTAAAAGTTAAATCTTTGTCGAACATTACACCGAGGTCATTAAATGACGATACATTTTCGATGACCGAGTCATTAATTTTATATACCGTTCTGAGAGGATTGCGACGCTTATAAAAACTAATAGCCTTACACTTAGAAACATTAATATTCAAAAAATTAGCTTCACACCACACAACGAAATTATCAAGGTCAGACTGCAAATGACTAGAGTCCGCAGAAACAGTGCTAAAAAATTTCAAGTCATCCGCATAAAGCAAGCAGCGGGAAGTCTCAAAACAAGAGATGACATCGTTTATAAATAACGAAAACAGTATGGGACCGAGATGTGACCCCTGAGAAACCCCCGAAGTCACAAAAATTTCACGCCAGACAGAACCACAGACAACCACGCTGGGACAGATACGACTCAATCCATTTCAGGTAGTTACCTGAAATGCCGATATCACACAGTTTTTTTTTAACAAAAAGGTATGACAAACACTGTCAAATGCCTTAGAGAGATCGGTATTAATGCAATCGACCTGTTCTCCAGACTCAACCTATGTAAAAAAAAGTCCTGATACACTGCTAGGTTGGTCGCTGTAGATCGTCACGAGAAAAAACCATGTTGCTCCGGTATTATATAATTTTTGTAAGTGCCGAAGATCTCATTGGAAACCATAGACTCAAGAAGCTTAGGGATAGCAGAGAGCGAAGAAATTCAACGATAGTTAACTACCATCGTCCTATCGCCAGACTTGTAAATAGGAATCAAATGTGAATATTTCCATGTTGAAGGGAAACAGCCAGTGTCGAAAGATTTCTGGAAAAGGAGTTTTAAAGGAGCCAGGAGTGAACTGCAGCAATTTTTCAAAAGTATAGGGGGTATGCCGTCAGGGCCTGCATTTTTAGAAACATCAAGAGACATTATTTTATCTCTAATTTTATTGACAGTAAAATCGTGAACAGATAAAAAGGATGAAAAATGAATAGGTGAAGCCTTTGATGTGTTCAAGCTCTGGTTAACTGAATAGCAAGACTGAAAATGTGTGGCAAAGGCATTGGCAATATCATTAGGATCACTAAGTGTCAAATTATCAATGTCCAGATGATCCCTTCAAGTTTTTAACGTAAGACCAGAAATGCTTGATGTTCTCCGGAATCAGTAGTTCGGTATTTGTAATAAACTTCAAGTAACATATGTCTGTTCGAAATTTGACCTCGCGTCAAATGTCTGAGTAGGAGTCATAATCGTTCTGAAGACCCGATTGTTTAAATTTTTTGTAAAGTTTATTTTTTTTTGGAGTTTACGGAGATCACGATCAAACCAAGAGAGATATTTCTTACTTTTAATAGTTTTTTTTGGCACACCGATATCTATTTCTTCAAAGAGAACCGAGTAAAGTCTTTCAGTTGCCAAATCGATATCCGAAATTGATGTAAGAAAACCCCAATCGGCATGGTTAAAAAAGTCGTTTAAATATACAAAGTTTGCATTATCGAACTGGTAGTAGGTAGATATGTTATTGTTTTTTAATTCCGGGACATCGTAAATATTGAAGTAACATTCAAGCGCAGGATGGTAAGGGTCAATGTTGATTAAAGAGTCAGAGCACACCAAAACCGAGGTCTCCTGAAATTCATCAGCAAAAACAAAGTCCAAAATTCGACCGAGACTGTTAGGGTGGGGATTCATTTGCTGTAATTCTAAAAAGGCCATGGTATCCAACAACATCTCCGCAGTAGGAGAGCGCAAGTCAGAAGGAATCAACAAATCATCCTCAAGAGTCCACCGAACATTGGGGAGGTTAAAGTCCCCGCACAAAACAAACTTATGATTATCATACTTGTTTCTTATAGATTCGCAAGTATTACAAAAAGATTCGTAACATTCCAGTGATGAGTTAGGAGGGATATATACGCAGCAGACGACAAACTTAGCTTGAACTGTACATAGTTCAATTCAGACATCCTCATAGAAGCTAGTAGCAGCAGTGTGAACAAGAGAAGAATTACACCTGTTGGACGCCGCAATAAGAACTCCACCACCACGTTGACATTCGAGCACTTCGTAGTTTCTGTCTCTGCGATAAACGATGAAGCATGCATCAAATATTTCAGAATCGGAGATGTTACTATTCAGCCATGTTTCAGAAATCAAAAAAAAAGTAATTGATGGAGTATGTGGACCTTAAGAGTTCATCAGTTTTTGTACGAAGGCCCCTAACATTCTGATAGTACACTGATAACTTGGTAGGAGTTGGTGGAGTTGGTGTAGTTTTAACTAAACCATCAGTATTTCCCCCTGTCCCCGCTCAAAAAAAGACAGTGGAGAATTCTCAACATAAAGATTGGTAGAGTGGATAGGCAAAGGTTTGATAAAATCAGAAGGTATATACGCATTTACCAAGTACTTTATGAGGTCCCTTCTTTCTTCAAACTCATTAAATTGTGATTGCAACAGCAGGACAAAGTGTGCATGATCAAACTTCTGCATTGCAGCGCGAATACGTGAATTTTGCTCAATTATAAACTGATTTATTATAGGCCCATTATATCTAAGTGGAGGGGCAATTAATATTACATTTGTCTCCGATGTTTTCATAAGCAGCGATTGTAGCGACTCCTTATTTAATACTTTCCCCAAAATACAGTTAAACGATCCCACAAATAGGAAAATATAATCGTTTTTAGTAAAGTTACTACTGTACAGGGCACAGATATTCGCTAATTCTTCGAATGTTAACCCATTTTTCCACTGACAGTTTATATCAAACTGGTTATGTGTTTCCCGCTTAAGCAAAGACACACTACCCCTGGCTTGTTGGTCGCCTGCTACTAGGATCTGATTTTTAGTTATTTGTTGGAACTGACAATTTGCACGGGTTATTGCCTCTTTCACCATACTTTCCGTTATTAAGTCAGTCTGAGAAAAACAGTCGATCTTCCGTGCTCTTGAGTCCTGGTCAATACCATCATGAGTACATTTTAGCTGGCACAACTCGTTGCGGAGAACTTCATTATCCTTCTCTAATGTTTGCACTGATATAATAATGCCCTTGTTTGCAGAAGTAGCGTCATCAAATTCCTTTTTAAGATTCGCACAATGATTTAACTGTTGCTGTATTTTCTCTTCAAGTTCGCTATTAAGCTTTGTTAAGATAAAAATTTGCTCATTTAAAGAAGAGATTTTAGTTTTTTGTGATTTGATTATTTCTTCATTCTTATTATCTTTCTCCAATACAATCTCCTCGAAACTCAAAGATGAGCGCTTCTGTCTTTGTATAAATGATTTTTTTGCATTGAGGTCTTTCCTTAATGTTTTTAACTCGGAGTAAAGATAGGTTTCGATGTTGTCTTTTTCTATTGTAATTTTCTCAATTGTTTTGTCCTTTTCCTTAAGTTGTTCATTTAGTCTGTTCAATCTATCCAACAGAACATTTATTTCGCCACTCTTTTGTTGGTCTACATAAGCAGATTCACATTTTTTGGAGCATAATATTTCATAACCGCCCAATGAATTAAAATAACTTTTCCTATTGAGACAACTAGGATGAAAGGCGCCGAAGCATTTTACACAAAAAAAGCCAGAAAATTCTTTATTAGCGCAGCACTTAAATTTTAGAGAGTCAGACTGTTCACTATTGTTATTCATTTTAATAATATTTACTAGTTTGCGGAGTGTAAATAAACAAACCAAAAGGTCACTGACCAGTCAAAAAAAATAAAACAAAAAACACAAACATTCATTGCTTTGCTTATCAGTTCACAAATTCTAAACGATTTAAAGTTAAAAATGTTTGAATACGTGCGCCCACAAAAAAATTGTTTTTATTTCTGGTAAATATGTAGATAAATGACAGTCACCTCAAAATCATTTAAAAAATATAAAAAATATCAAACTAATTTTACGTTCACGTTGTAGATCAGTTTTTTAGGAACAAGTTGACACCAAAAACATGTTTTTAAGACAAACATAACTTCGATAAAACTGTTAAATGTCGGAGCACATAAATAACACGTCCATACACATTTAAAACATTTAGTTAACATACTCATACCTATGACATTACAATCATTACATTTAGTGCAGTTTTGCGTTTGGATGATTTGTCATAACATTTAATGAAAGGTTGTGCCTTCGTTTGACTCTTTCTTTATAAGAGGGTCGTCCAGCTTGAATTCTGCCAGATTGTGGTAATACTTGCTGTTTACAACGATAAACCGACCTTGGCTGAACTTTTATTTTCCTAGATTTTCTTCCAGTTGCAAGTATTTTCGTTTTAAAAAAAATTACTATCTGCGAAAGTGTTTTTATTTCTTGTAGTGTCCTGTTAAATTTAATCAACATAAGGGTAGCTTAAGAACTTCGATTTTCTTGTAGTATTGATAGTAAACGATCAATGTGTGAAACGCAATTGGCCAGCTTCTTCGTTAAACTTCTCGTTGTTATCAAGAATAATAACGTTGACTAAAAAATTCGTTTGATTTTTTTTTTCTGGTAATAGCACTTCGCAATAATTCTCGTCATTCCCATCCATACTGTAGTAATATCCATCGGGAGCAGACTCGCATACAGCTAATATTGCCATTTGTATCCTGTCAGATGCGTTCAAAATTGGTGAAGTCTAGAACAGTATACCAAACTTATCTTAATTGCACATTCTATATATTCTTTGTATTTTGCATCCTTGACCGTGGTAGAGGATGCAGCATGGTAGCTATTGCATTTCTTTCAGCTGAATAGTCGTCTATTATAAAAATTTTTGGCGCAAACTTTTTGCCGTTAATTTCGAGCACTTCTTGAACAGCGGAAAAAACAAGGGTGTAGTTGGCTTCAGTTTGTACAGTGTGAAGTACATATGCTATAGGAATAGCTTCAATTTTACTTGATGCGAAAACAAAGGTAACGCTCGTGTTGCTTTGGTTACATGACCCACTAGGGTCCACGAAAACCATTTCGTCCGCAAAATTCTGTAGAAAGGCACGCCGCATAATTGGTGTAACAATTATAAACGGATTGTCTTTCACAATTAATTCAACTCCAGACTCTTTGAGAAATGGAATTTTGTTCTTAAGTACATCTAGCACACTACTTTCATCACGCGTGCCATATTGAGTTACTATTCAAATAGAAAAAAAAACACCTTTACTACCAAAAAGCGAGCCGTGATGCGTACACGTTATTGATGATAAAACAGAAATATTTTATCGCATGTGCATGCATCCAGAGGTTATTCGCGAATTTTCGCGCTTCTCTGTACCGCGCGATATATTGGCGGATTGTAATGGGCTATTACTGCAGCAAACTGGTGTGCGATACAGAAAAGCGCTGCTCTGTACCGCGCTATATTGGTGGAATATAATGGGGCGTTTACGTCGACAAAATGGTGTGCACTACAGAAAATAAGGCGCTCTGTACTGTACTATACAATGGCAATACGCAGCCGGTTATTACGGAAGAATATACAGAGAGACAATTCAGAATTATTGGAACAACTTCAACAGAAAAAAAGAGAGCCTAAATCTTAGAAAAACTTGGATACCAGCACTAAAAAATACAAAAACAATAAAAATGAGGACAGAAAATCCAAGTCGCTTCCCATTGGCTGGAACGGAACAAAAAGCCCCGCCCACCAAAAACCCCGACAAAACCAGAAGCTTCGACAGTCGCCGTCCTGTCAACCGTGAGTCATCAAGAAGAGTACTTCGACCACAGACCCACCTTTAATAATGTCGGCCGCAGCAGTAAACGAAACGTCAGGTAAAAATACCGTCAGACCACGACAAATAAGCCCGAAAAGCCCATATATTGTTAAAGTTGACCGTGAAAGCATACACAATTTGATTAAATTATAATTACTACATTCATACTAATAGGTGCATTTCGGATTGAACAAGCGATTTAAATATACTTCAAGTCCAAAATTTCTGTGACGCATCGCTCGCTTTTAGAGTTCCCCGGGTTGTGTGGGGTCAGGGGAATCTATTCCAGTGGCGTACGCATTTTAGAAAATAAATGATAAAATTTCGTCAAAACATAAAAATATTTTTTACGAGCAAAAGTTATTTTCTCACATTTTCATCAACCCTTTAAATTAGTAACGAGCCTATATTATTTTGGTATTATTCGGATTAATGAAAAATGCTTTGCTTTTTTGCTTAATTTTGCACACCTCCTATTTTGAGGTCATAGAACACAAATATGAGTTTTTTTGGCGATTTTTCAACGTTTTTCCAAAAAAAAATACATTTTTTACTTTAATTTTACCTTCTCTGATTTTATTTTGCTACATGAAAAAAATAATAAAATTTTAGTCTTAACATAAATTAAAAAGGATGTAAAAGCAGAACGATAGACAATACAAGTTACACCGACTTGCCAATTTACCACCGATCTTGCAATCTCAATATTAAATACGATATTCACGCGCATTGCTTCATCAAAAATATCCACTATATAAGGAACACGAAAGCTCTGAGATCATCAGCTTGTAGAATCCAATAACTATTTCGGGTCTTTCGTGTTCCATATTTAGGATTTCCATATCGAGAATATTTTTGATCAAACATTGCGGGTCGAGCGAAGCAAAGTTCGCATACCTTATAAAAATGTCATAAAGAAAACTATTACAACCTGGTAACAGGTCAACATTTTAAATTTCGAGTTGAATTCGGACGTAAACGTTTTACCTACTTTTTATTGAAAATTAAGGTTTTTTCCTTACTTTTTAAGTGTTTTTTTTTTAAATATTAACATAGTATGAGTTTTTTAAATATGTTTTCATGCAAATGACAGAATTTAAAGGAATATTTAGTAAAATGGAATTAAACAATTCAATTATTATTTTTTTAAATACTATAAGAGGCAGCCAAAAAAACAGCTTCTGATTCATGTTTAACAATCAAAAAGTAAAAAGTGTGCAAAAAAATAGCGAAAAAATCGCATTTTCCAGTATCCGCATAATTACTAATATTGATTTTTTTGCCTTTTAAAACTCTGAATACCGTACGCGAATTAACTTTTGTTAAAGTTGCACATATCTCTGCAGCATCCAAAGTGGTTAGTTCTGGATTTCGATCCCGAATCCCATGGTAAACATTTTTAACCATTATTCGTTCTTTTAACGTTAACTGAGTTTTTTGTAGGCGGATAACTAGTTAAAGGTTGGTTAACATTCATAGTTTACAGAATTAAAAGCACTTAACAACACTAAATCTTTATATACAACTATATACACTAAATAAGATAAACTATTATAAAATTGACACAAAACAATATCTATATACTACAATTATTAGAAGTTTATAATATTTAGAAAATACCCTGTATACCAATTAAAATTTAAACTTACAAAATCTGTCCATAATTAATAATAACTAAATAAAATCATCGAACAACACGAAAACCCTGTCGATACGCTTATTTTCAAGTCTCTTCAAGTTGTAAACTAAGGAATGTGCGTTGCCACTTTTATTGTCTTCCCGATAACAATGACCTCAATACATATTGGCGTGCTATTTTAAGTGCGATCGCTGGCTGGTGATTTATTCTTGCGAAATATGACAACGTGGCGATGAAACTTTTGGCCGGTTCACTGTTATTTGAGCGGAAAAGTATATCATAGGGTTAAAAATCATTCACTAGTGTTAGATTTTTATTCAGCCGCTTCGTCGGTTGGGTGGCCGGTATTAAATGAGTCACTGACAGAAATTTTGGACTTTAGGTATAGATACATTATTTTTCTTTTTACTTTAAAGAAAATATTTTTTTATTTTAATGTAACAGGAATATTAAAGCTATTTACACAATACATTGATTGATTGATTGATTAATAAAGTAAATACACAAGTTGAGGCTTTGTCCGCCTCGACACTGTAGCCTACAGGGCTTGTTGTATCTCTTGTGTATTTGTTTCAGTTAAAAAGGTTTGACACCTTAGACAGGTGTAGTAGCCCTTTTGCTGTTCTTTTCTGGTCTCCAGCCTCCTGGTGGTTAGTGTCCACCATGAGGTTTTGATTTGTTCTCCAGTATGTAAGTGCAGGGCACTCATATATGATGTGAGAGGCTGTCTCTTCCTCTTCGTCACATAGTCTGCAAATGGGTTCTTCTCTATAGATGCCCATAGTGTGCATATGTTTTCTTAGGGTGCAGTGTCCGGTTATTAATCCTGTCACTATCCTAATCTGATTCCTATTTAGTTTTAGTAGTTCACTTGTCAATGCTTTCGATGGTGAGTCCAGCATTGATTTACTGTGATTTTGCCTTGGAATGTGGTTCCAGTATGACTGATGTTGTGTTTGAATCCACCGAGTCATGTAGCCACGAACCGAGGCTTTTGGTATTCCAAAAACAGGTTCAGGACCCACAAACATTGCTGCGGAGCCTCGCCTGGCCAGGGAGTCTGCATTTTCATTGCCCTGTATTCCCCTGTGTCCTGGCACCCAGGAAAGTGTAACTTTGTTGTGGTTTTCCAGATTTAGGAGGCATTGCAGACAGTTCCAAACCAACCTTGAGTTGACTTGTTGGGATGCCAAAGCTTTTATGGCCGCTTGACTATCAGAGAAGATAGTAATGTCCCTGCCCTTATATCTCCTCCTCAAGTTCTCTTGCAGACAAAGTTCAATGGCATATATTTCCGCCTGGAAAACAGTGGCATATTTCCCCAGGGAAGCATAAGCATTGAACCTGGGGGTCATACCATGTATTCCTGCGCCGGCTCCATTGTCAGTCTTGGATCCATCGGTATACCAAACGAATTTCCGAGACTAACCAGGAGATCGCTCACTACCGCCCCAGGTAAGCTTGGTTTTGTATGGTCTGTGTGTATTTATGCGTTTTGGCATTGTATCACTGCCCATCTCAAATATTGGGTTTGTGATACTGCTCGTTATTCTGGTGTGTCCTAGGGCAGGCCCAGAGCACCAGTTGCCGTTACATTTCAGCCTGTATGCCCCAATCCTCGCCTCCGCCTTAATAATTATACCAAGAGGGGAGGCTTAGTAGGGTTTCCATGGCTGCAGTTGGAGTGCTTCTAATAGCTCCCGTTATACAGAGACATGCTAGTCGCTGGAGTTTGGATAACTCCAGCTCTGCTTTTCTCTGTTCTATTTTTGGCCACCAGATAGTTGAACCGTAGGTTATCATGGGTCTTACCACAGCAGTGTACAACCAGTGTACTATGCGTGGCTGAAATCCCCAATTCTTCCCCACAGCTCTTTTGGTAGCCATTAGAGCCATTTTGCCCTTATTAATCACATTCTGCATATGTGGATTCCAGGTTAGCTTAGAATCCAGAGTTAATCCAAGGTACTTTACCTCCTGAACATAGCCGAGTGTGGTACCGAAGAAGTGAGGAGATTTTAAATCATCCAGCTTCCTTCGTCTAGTGAAGGGTATTAGCGCAGTTTTGCCAGGATTAACAGTAAGGTTTTCCTTGTTGCACCATCCCTCCACAATTCTCAGTGCCCTTTGCATAAGCTCCGAGGTTGTTTTGTTATGCTTCCCCACGACAAGTATAGTGATGTCATCCGCATACCCCTGGGTATAGAAGCCATTATTATTCAGTTCCACCAGAAGTTCGTCAACAACCATATCCCACAGTAGTGGGGATAAAACCCCTCCCTGTGGGCATCCTTTGACCACTGACACCTCCATTGTTTCGCTGAATAACGTTGCTTGCGCTCGTCTGCCAAGTAACATGTTGTTTATCCACCTACAAATGGTGTCGTTAACGTTATGTCTGGCAAGAGCCGCGGCCATTGAGTTGAAGGAGGTTCGATCAAAAGGTCCCTCAATGTCAAGAAATGCAGCAAGTGCGATTTCCTTGTTGTTCAGTGCGGGTTCTAATCTGGTCACCAGTTGATGAAGAGCAGATTCGCATGATTTTTCTGACTGATAGGCATGTTGGTTTTTGTGGAGTGGCCTCTCTGTCAGAGAGTTTTCCTGACATACCTGTCGATCAGTTTTCCATTGTTTTTATCATAAAGACGACAATGTAATTGGTCTAAGTCCCTTTGCCCGGAGCAGTCCTTACCCGGCTTTGGAATGAAGACCATTTTAGTCTGCTTCCAGCATTGGGCAAATAGCTCGTAGCTAGGCTTGACGGAAGAGTTTGCAAAGCAGTGGAACTAGGGTTTGCTTTCCCTGCTGTAGTAGTGCTGGGATTATCCATCAGGTCCAGGTGCTTTGTAGGCTTCAAATGATTCATTGCCCACCCCGATTTTTCGTAGGTTATGATTTCCTTTGCTACTTCCCAGTCTCTTCTTGTGGGCCGAATATTCGGAACATTGACGTCTGGGTAGGTCTCATTAAGTTGAGTTTCTCTTGATCCTGGTAGATGTGTTTGGAGCAAAATCTCCAATGTTTCCCTGCCAGTTTCAGAGTAGGTTCCATCTGGTTTTTTAGAGTGCCAATAGGATTGACCGGATCTTTAGACAGGATTTTTGGAGTCTGGCTGCCGTGCTGGTATTTTCAACCTCCTGGCAGATTTCCTCCATGAATCCAGTTTAGCCTTATGGACCCGTTTATTGTATTCGGGAGTGCAGATTGATATTCATCCCACTCACCTGTTTTCTTCGCTCTGTTGAACAGTCTGCGGGTTTTTTCCTTAGCTCAGTAGTTCGTTATTCCACCAGGTAGACTTTTTCCTGGCGGGGTTTGCTTTACTAGAGGACAGTTATTCTGATAAGAGTTTGTAATAGCCTCAGTAGTTCACAGGAAGCAAGCTCTATGTCAGTGTTTCCTAATGCTGGTTTTACGTTACTGCAGTTGATGGTCAAAGTTTCCTTGTATTTCTCCCAGTCCGTGCTCCTCGGATCACGGTACTCCCCATTGGCCTCTGAAATGCAGAATCGCCAGGAAGATGTGCCTGTGATCAGACAGCGACGGTTCCTCAGATACATACCACCGAGTTACCTGGGATCGTATACGCGGAGATGCCAAAGTAACGTCGATTACCTCTTTACGGGCTCTAGTCAAAAAAGTAGGTTCATTCCCCTATTTAATACCTCTAAATTTTCAGAAATAATAAAGTCTAAAAGGTACTCACCTCTCCTGTTGATATCACTGCTTCCCCAAGCAGTGTGGTGTGCTTGGCATCCATCCCAATAATGAGCTGTAGGTTAGAGCGCCTACAGAATTGCCCCAACTGGCGGAGTTCCTCAGATGGGGGTGGATCGATTGCATCATATGGAAGATAGGTTGAAGCGAGGACAGCTTCAGTCCATACACCTTCCATGATGTATTTCACCTTAGCCGCCTGGTCCCTAGAACAGAATTCAGTCAGCTTTAAGGCATGTAATTCCTTCTTAATAAATATGCAGGATCTGACATTACCAGAGTTGGAGACATATATTAACTTACCTCCGGCTTCGCCTAAGCCCCAACTTTTCCTTTAAAAGCCAAGGTTCTTGTATGAGGGCTATGTCCGCGTCTCCACGAGAAAGGAGCCTGTATAGGACAGCCGTGGCTGCCCTGTTATGCTGCAGGTTTGTTAAAGCACCCGCAGTTCCTGCAGACTCCTGTTTGCGTGTTTTGGTCACTCTGAAGGTGATTGGGTTTAGGCCCAGAAAGGCTTAGGTAGCCCCTTTGCCCAATTCCTTCAGGGCGTGTTCGCCCATAGCAAGTACAAGGGTGATGCCCTGTTTCTCACTACGGCTGCTGATGAGCCTCCAGTCACCTGTATTGAGATCCTTGTTTTGGATCCCCAGATTCTGAAGGATTTTACCCGGCTCCTTGTCATCAAGGAGTTCCGTGGGTATAAATGTCACAACCTTGGCAGTTTTGACAACGTCCTTAGCATATCCTACTCTAAGGGTCGCCCCCTCCCAGGGTTGAATTTTTGGAACTTTGTCCATTAGCCACTCTCTGGCGTGATCGTTAATGCAGGTTACGAAAAGTACCCCAGCCTGCGGGTAGCTACCCGCCCCTCCCCCGCTGGAGACTTAAAGATCTCCCGAGTCATCGCCATCTGAATCTGTTTGGACTGTTCCGCGGTGAGTTTTCCTTCCGGGGAAAGAGTCCAACGAGACTGCTCCATTTGTGGCCTGCGAGAGCCTGTTTGAAGGTTGCCCCAGTTGTTGTACTGGGTTTTACCTGTACATGCTCAGACCGGCCTTTCTTGGTTTGTCTCGCACAGGGTGACGGTGTGCTTATTGCGGAGCACTTCCGTTTGCCTTGCCTTGGGTTCGGTTCCCCAGACTCGGCTTTGCTGCCTGAAGGTTTCTCAGCCTCCAGATTGGCTTTAGTTATTTCCCATTTGCCCTGGGCTTCCTGGGTTTAATAGGTTCACCTCTAGCTTTGGCCGCCTCAATTGCAAGTTTCCGGCGCTGTGCACCAGACAACCTGCGCTCGAGGTTGGGCTTCCGCTTTTGCTGGGTTTCTTGAGCTGCAGGGTTGTGCCTGCAGGTTCAGTCCAGCGGGTTTACCTCGACGTAGGTGAGGCTTGGTCTTTATGACCTTCCTCCACCTCCATCTGAGTTGGATTGTTTTCTCTTTTGAATCCATACGATTCCCACGATTGGTGCGGAAAGGAGGTCCATCCCAGCAGAGCCGCTTACTGGGACAAGGCTACTTACTCCAGAAGGGCGCCAGGTATTCTGGAGGGCTCGTTAAAGACACATCTCCCATGTGCCACGCATCCCTTCGGCACGGATGTCCTCACCACCTTGGGATTGGGTTGTAGAAAAAGAGGAAGAAGTAGTGGGAAAATGAGTAGCTCCTAGCCCTTGGAAACCCAATGGCGTAGGGGCTTGGAAGACAAGGGTTGGCCAAGGGAGGCCGATAGAAAAGATTAAAGCTTATCTCCCAAGACTAGTTTAAGAAAGGAGAGAGAGGTACCAGGTATCACTAGATGTGAGCACTGGTGGTGGTCCGCGGCAGCGACCTTTGCAAAGGATTTTGAGAATTTTATCTTCTCTCACCCTACTTATAATCGCCACTAGCCAGATTCCGTGAGAGACCTGGCCGATCCCCAATCCGCCACCCGGGGACGCGTTTGGTAGGTGCCACCCCCAAGACACAATACATTAGTAGGTACTCAAAAAAAAAAAAAATACTGGTTTAACACTCTATTTTAGGAAGGTAAGAAAACCCTAAGACTCTTGTGCATAAAATAAGAATTAACAGTAAGTATTTTAAAATCATTTCTAATAAAATGTTATTTTTTATTAAAAAAAAACTATATTTCTTTCTTTTGGCCTTTTTGTTAATACCATTTTTTGCCGCAAGCCTCTACGACGCCGACGGATAGGTTCCCAGATACAGTGCCTCGCATTCACTTTTTTGTGCATACTTGATAAAATTTGGTAAAACAAAATTTAATTAACAGATTTAAACTGCTCTTGGGCTACTAATTAGATTTTAAAATTTTAATTAACCGTCTCTTTTAGAGACCACGTTCCTATAATTAA
>JAHBCN010009362.1:0-35401 GCA_019359885.1 Listronotus oregonensis | reverse complement strand
GTGACGTCACAAGGTGCATTTTTTAAATTGAACGCTGTGGATTTTTTTGTATATTTAGGTACCTTTATAGTCATCTATCTTCCCTAAAATTTTGTTAACACGGTTCGAATTTAGAGAAAAAATAAAATCAAAAAAAACTGTTTTGACTATTGAATTTAAAATGAATAAAAATACCAATAGGCTTGATTAATAAAATTAAAATCAAATTTTAAAACGAATATCAGCGCAGGTCATGTTTGGTTAATTGAACTATACAGGATGTTCAAAATTTAGTGTCAAACTTTTAAATTTGAAAGACTTTATTTTTCTTTTTTTTAATAAGCCCGGATTTTTTAGGTGTTAGATGCAGAAAAAAACAAACATTTTTCAATTATAACCCTATCAAATTCAAACACATTAAAAGTTATTCTTGAAAACCCATTTAGGCATCTATTTTAATAGTAATACCATTGAATAAAAATGATAGGTGGCTTGAAAAAAATTTATGACATTGAAGTTTATTTAAATAACATAATTTTATTTTGACCTATTATAAAAATTATAAAATATTATTATTTATTAATTAAATTAAATTAATTTAAAACCTTTTAAAAGAAAATTATTTGCTTTTCCCAAAAAGATTTGATATATTTTTAAAATTATACTTTTTTAGAAAATTTTAATAGTTTTTCCCTTTAAAGTAAAAAATAGAAAAGACATTGTTTAATTTTTTTGAATTGTTTTTAAGTACTAAATAAAATAAATTTTTATAAATTTAAAATGGAAAATAAACTTAAAAATTCAACCGATAAGATTTGGGTTATTTCAAATTTTTGGGGGAGACGGAGGATTTAAAAAATTATTTGATTATATTACTTAAAACAGATAAGAAACTAAAAATTGTGTTTTGTTAACTGACAGTAATATAATCAAATAATTTAGTGCTACATCCGTCCGCAATAACCAATAAATTTGAAATAACATATGTATCTTATAACGGGGTTGCCAAGTTTTCAAGTAAGTTTATTTTCCATTTTTATATAATTTCATAAAATAATTATTTTATTATAGTACTTAAAACAATTCAATTTTATAAAGAATTAAACATTTTTATGTCTTTTCATATTTTTGTTACTATTATAGCGGGAGCAGACTAGCTCTCCATAATAATCTCTAAAAAAAGTATAATTTTTAAAAATAATATATACAAATCTTTATTCTGGAGAAAAGCCAAATAATTTTTCTTTTAAGTTGATATTCCCAGAAATCAAAATAAACTATAAAAAACCTTTAAATGTTAAATAAACCTAATTTTTAATTTTAATACCTTTTGGCTAACATGTATGTAACTTTAACCAATTTCTAGGTAATAATTAACGTTATTAGAAAACTCTTATGTCAATAAATTGTTTTTCATAGCCACCCATCATTTTTATTCAACGGTATTACTATTAAAATCGATGCCAAAATGGGTTTTCAACGAATAACTTTTAATGTGTTAGGAATTTTGATAGGATTGTAATTAGAAAAATGTTTGTTTTTTAATTCTGCATCTAACGACCCAAAAATATACAGGGGCTTATATTTAAAATAAGAAAAATAAAGTGCTTTCAAATTTGAAGAGTTTGACACTAAATTTTGGACATCCTGTACCGTTCGAATTAACCAAACATGACCTAAGCGACTGATATTACGTTACTTAATAAGTTTGTCGATTAATTTCATTAATCCAAGTACTATTGGTATTTTTATTCATTTTTAAATTCAATAGTGCAAAACAGTTTTTTTTTAGATTTTATTTTTTTTCTCTAAAATTACTGAACCGATTTTACCAAAATTTTAGAGGAAGATAGATGACTACAAGAGGTACCTAAGTATACAAAAAATAAAGGTTTCATTTAAAAAAATGACGTCGAGTCACACTTTTTGTGACACCCTGAATAACCAAAATTTTTTTCCTAAAATGCACCGTAGGTTAAAGGTAATGTCTGCAAAATATGAAAATTTTACAATAAATAATAAATGAGCTACATAAGACGGGAGGTGAGCTGCAGGACCCTGTATAAAGGCCTATTATTCTTAATTTTATGGCGGACGTTATAGACAAGTTTTACTGAATAAACATTTTTGATAAGATAAATAATAAGAAAGATATAAACGATAATGTAATTATGACAAAATATCTTAGTCCTAAATAGGAAAAAATTTTTTTTTTCTAAATGTGATTTTTTTTTTTTAATAAAAATTATTAATTTATTTATTTAAATTTAAAATCACTTAATATTTGCAAAAAAAATATAAAAACAAAGAAAAAAAATTACAAATTTTTTACAAGGCTATACCTTAAAAAAGTCCTGAAAAATATTGCATTTAGAGAAAAAGGTTATATAACTTAAAGGTTTTGTAAATATGCGTTTATGTTAAATAAAGTTTCGTTTATTTAACATAGGTATTGAGATATTGACGTGTTAAATTGAAAAAAAAGGTTAATACTGAAATTACGCCTTGTCTAGATTTTTTGCTGTTTGACCCCCAATTTTAACTTCAGATTCGTGTTCAGCGAAAAAAAAACGCCAAAAAATCTTAGTCCGATACCCAGTACACACCACTTTTTTTGTGACCTGTGTAATTATTTGGTAGTATTTAATTTTAAACGTCTTTTTTAACTGACCAAGCGATCAATTTTTAAAAATAAGTCAAAACATAACCAAAAATGTTTTTTTTCAACTTTTGTTCATATATTTACATCTGTCTGTGTAGAAAATGAAAAAATTATTGGTTTTTACAAAAAGCTTAATTACGGGAGAATGATGACAGATACTTTAGATTTATAACCAATATAATGTTTGGCATTCTTATATTAAAGCTACTCGTGAAACAATTATTCATCAAATGCAGAAGAAACAACAATATACCAACCTATTTGACTATTTATTAAACACCGGTGGACATTAAATATATATTTAGGGTTTCGTTTTTGTCTTTGAAACAAAATGCAACGACATAAGAAAGGAAACAAGTAGTTGTTCTTTGAAAATACATTTGAAAGGTAAGACACTTAACATAAAACGTTTTTACTTCTTTGAAGAAAGGTAAAAAATAAGAGTAAACATTTATCTTGCTTTGTCAGAAAACTAACAAGATACATAAATAAAACCTGTCTTACTTCAATTTTTTTTTCTGAAACTGTTTTTTGTAGAAAAAGAATGTAACGTTCCGCAGAGAATACATAAGAAAAACGAACAGACAATGCAAATATATTAATTATGTTTAGTATTTTCGATTTCCTAAAATCGTTAGCAGCTACAAAGTAAATACTTCTTATGAAATTAAGACTAAAGTTTTTAAAACAAACTAATACCGTATACCTAGAACTGTCTAATATAGACCAGGAAAATAATCTAAAAATAAATTGATTTTGCCAGGCAACTCGGATCGGGATGCAGTTTTTGACATCTTACTCGGAAAAGTACCAGGAATTCATTGTACAGGGTATATTTTTGAATAATTAAAAATAACGTAAAATTACCTTTCCAAAAATATAGCACACTTAATATTTTATAAAATGAAACTTATATTTACAATGAATGATGTCGAATTTTATAAGAATGTAAACTATATTTAGAATAAGATTAACAAATAAAATATAAAAAACAACAATAAAAAGTAATAAACCAGCGCAAGAGATTTAGCTACAGGAGATGTTCGAATTGTCGACCGGTCTCTCTTATGCACAAACGGCACCGTTTCCGGGCATTTCTTGCAGAATTCATCAATTCAAGAGGGGTTAGAGATGCAAACCCTTGCACAACCGCTACTTCTAATTCTCGTCTAGAATGTATAGGTAATTTAAAAATAAGGTCCTTCAGTCTTCCCCAAAGATAAAAATCCATGAGCGTTAAGTCCGGTCACCTCGCTGGCCAACGGATGGGACCTTGGTTAGATATCCAATTATTGTCAAAGTTATCTGCTAAAAAATTACTAACAATTTCAGCGTTGTGAGGCGGTGCCCCGCCTTGCTGGAAATATATGTTTCCGAGTTCCATTAGAGGTAGATCATCAATAAAGGGTTCTATTTGTTGCCTTAAAATTTGCAAATATTGTTGAGAGGTGAGGGTACCATCATATATTAACGGGCCAATAATCCTACCTCTAATAATACCTGCCCAGACACTAAACCCAAATCTTCCTTGGTTTCTTAGCTCGACTACTGAATGAGGGTTGTGTTGCGCCCAAGTATACGAGTTATAGCGGTTAAAAATACCGACAGTGCTTATATACGCTTCGCCAGTCCAAATACAATTCAGTGGGAAATCGCGCACACGGTTACATTTTTTCAGAAACCATCGACAAAAATCTATGCGGCGTTCCAGGTCTAAGATGATGCACTTTTCTGGTCCTGTATGGTTTATATTTGTATTTCTTTAAAGTTCGTCTAACATTAGTTCTTGCCAGTCCTGTTAACGTTTTCAATTTTCGTGTTGACGTTTCAGGATTATTTTGAACGGCTCCTAAAACTACTATCTCTTCTAACTCCTTATCCCTATTTGTTATATACTGTTTTGACCTTTTTTCTCAAACTGGCCACTATTAATAAGGTTGTGTCGCAATCTTCCAAAAATATCTTTAAAAGGTTGTCTTCTTTCTGGATATTGGTTGTGGTATAAATTGCTTGCTGCTTCTGATTCTCCCGGCTTGTATAAAAACAAACTATCATATCCCATTTTTTATAATTTTCAAATTTCATTTAAATTTATTTAAAAGATTTGACTAAATTACGGCGTGTTTACAGCCAAAATCACAATTTGACAATTACCAATAAGCATTTGTTTTCTTTATCATGGCCGCGCCCCGCGGCGTCCTAAGCCTACTTGTTCAAAGTGGGCGAACTATTAAAAACTCTTTATTTCGAAGAGAAGTCGAGCAAAATATTAAGTGTGCTATCTTTTTGGAAAGGTAATTTAAAGTTATTTTCAATTATTCAAAAATATACAGGGTGTCCCATATAAAACATCGATTTTTCTGTAATTAACTATTAAACTATTGATTGTAAAAAAATATATTTACACCATCAAATTCTACGTAAAAAGTTGCTTCGGAAATGTTTTTACAAAAACTCAAAATTTTCCATAGCAAAAAAGTTTTTTGAAAAACACCCTGTAACTCAGAAATGGTAACAGATATCGATGTGCGGTTTTTACCATTATGTTATTGACGAAAATTGAGCTCCAGACACCGACATTAGTTTTCATCTATCTCCTTTGAAAATGGGAGTTTCCCTTTAAAAGTGCCCCATTTGGCACACCCTGTACATATGAGAGGGAGTTGGTCGACCCAAAGTGCATCTCGGGTGCATAAAGTACATCCCCAAAATTGCATAATTATTTAAAAAATATACAAATACGATAAAAAAAAGTGTAAAATAACGTAGAAATTACTTCCCGGGGGTTTTGGAGGGCGCTGATATCGAATTTGACCACAAAACACTTCTACGATGACCGGGGAGGCTTTGGCCAAAATCACCCCTTAACGATAGGTCGCGAGAATCCGGGTCTTTACCCTATTGTTAAGAGGTAATTTTGTCCAAAATTTACCCCCGTGAAGCCACCCTCGGGCAACATAGGAGTGTTTCGAGGTCAGGTTCGAAATCAGCGCTCCCAAAAACCTCCGAGAAATTACTCTAGCCCGGATTCTCGAGACTTATCGTTAAGGGGTCATTTTTTTACTAATAATTTTAAAAGATAATATGAAAAAAATCCTACAATTTTTATATAAAACATTTTTTTCTGTCTTCAAAAATAAAGGCCCCAGAAGCCACGTAAATATAATCAAAGACCCTGTGCTCTAGCCCGGATTCTCGAGACTTATCGTTAAGGGGTCATTTTGTGAATTTTAGCTACCCCTGGGCATCGTAGGGGTGTTTCGAGGTCAGATTTAAAATCAGCAGGTCGAAAACCCCCGGGGAGTAACTCTGGTCCGGATTCTCGCGTCCTTTTATGCAGGGGTAATTTGGGCAAATTTTGGCCAAAATTTACCCTTGAGTCATGCTGGGCATCGTAGGGATGTTTCGAGGTTAGATCTAGAATCAGCGCCCTCAAAAAAACCGGAAGTAATTTTTTCGTTATTTTGCATTAATTTATCGACTTTTTTTTTTAAAGGTTTTTTTCGTTTTTTTGGGTTTTTTTTTTTTTCAACTTTTTTTTTGGGGGGGTAAATCACCAATAAGTTATAGGATTGGTTTTCTTATAGGTACTGGTGGAAAGTAATAATTAAGAATTCAAGTAGTTTTTTCTAGATTTTTCAAGTAAATTTAAATTTTTTTAGGGGATGATTTAATCACCTTAGCGAGTTTAAGGTGGACATATACGCCCTAATTATTTTAAAATTAATTATTTTTGTTTTTGAAATTTTATTTTATAAAAAAAATAAATAAGAATTACTTTTATTCCTATTGATATTATTCATATATTTCAGTTATCATGACCTGCGGCTTTTTCATATTTTGGGGTCAGTTAAATATCTGAAACGATAAAACCCGTTTAATGTTGTACTTCCTTTTGCCCTTTTTTTTGACATGGTCAATAGCCTACTTGTGTAATAAAAGCGAACAACGGGACAGGACAGAAGTGTCAATAAGAAAGCTCTCATTAAAACTAAGCCTTGGTTAAACAGAGCACTGGTACGAAATTAAAAGATCGAGTCACGAAGGTCTATTTTACTTTTATGTTTACCTCTCTTCTTGGGTAAATATTATTCCAGATACTTAAAATAATAGGAACGTAAGCAGTGAGGCCAAATAAATACATTTTTACACAAATGACGGCTAAATATTTATAATTATAGTTACCTGGTGGTTATGTTCAAAAAAAGATAAAAATTTTTGGATTTTACTGACTTAAAAAAGAGAAAATATAATTTAAGACGTATTTTATTTATGTAATATTATTGAAACTGTAATATATTTACATAGATTATCATATGTATGTATGTACTTACATATGATAATCTATCAGGGCTTTCAAACAAATATATAAAATTTTATGGTTTATAAATTTTCAGTTGGTGGGCCTAAAATTATAATATTATCAGCTGAGGACAGAGTCGTGCGTTGTCGAAGCTTTTATTTTGTGTCTTTATGTGTTCTTTCTTTATCCAGTCCAAAGTTATTTTTATTTATAAATATGTATTCTGTGTACAGGGTCTTTGATTATATTTACGTGGCTTCTGAAGCCTTTATTTTTGACGACAGAAAAACATGTTTTATATAAAAATTATAGGTTTTTTTTTTCCCTGTTTCTTTAAATTAAGTTAAAAAAATAAAAAAAAATAAAAAAACAAAGAAGCTTTAAAATGAAGAAAAGGACTGCAGCACGAAATGAAAACAAAGTTTTGGAGACCCTCGTTTTTTCAGGATAATTAATATACTTTTTCTATTGGACTAGCACTTAATAATTTTAGAAAATTCTGAAATATCAATTTCGGATGCGGCATCTGAACTTAATAAAACACATTATAAAATTTATTTAAATTTTATCCTTATAAATTTATGTCCGTTCAGAATCTTCCTGAACAAAACATTCAGGACCGACCTAAATATGCATTGGAAATAGCTAGGTTTATACAGCAGGATCCAAAGTTTTTAAATAAAATTCTATTTACCGACAAGTCTTCCTTTACTTTAGCAGGAATGTTTAATTACAAAAATAAACATTATTGGTCCAGAGAAAACCGTCACCAAAAGCAACACAACAATTTTATTGTTTCCATGGCTTTCTTGATACTAATATGAAACTTTTTTGTAATATATTAATAATATAAACTAAAATATCTCAAAAATGGTTTATACAAATATCATTATTGTATATATATTTAAAATAAAAAAAAAGATCTTTCGTTGTAGCGCATAATATACAGGGTGTTCCATTTAAAAAAGTTGAAGTTGCCTTAATTTTTCCATTTTTTTATTGCGATATTTTTTTACTAATAATTTCAAAAGATAATATGAAAAAAATCCTACAATTTTTATATAAAACATTTTTTTCTGTCTTCAAAAATAAAGGCCCCAGAAGCCACGTAAATATAATCAAAGACCCTGTACATTACCAGCATTTTCAGTATTATTTTTATTAGTTTATACATGGTTCAAATTTTATTGATCCTATTAAAGTGGTTTTGGTAGTACATGGTTGTATAGTTTTAATTAGTCCTAAGTGTGTAAGAATACTGTACAATTTTATAATTTTACAAGTTCCTCAAGGTACCTTGCCAAAGCTCATAAAAACCACAAAATTCTTTACTTGTTCATAAAATTTTCTTAACAATTTAATTGATTTTCAAGATGTTGAAATATTCGTCTGGAAAAGGACTTTCAAAAATTGCTGGCATAATTTTAAATTCAAAATGGCGGCTCAATATGGTCGTCAAAAAGTTGAAAAAAATTAAGTGTAAGGCGAAAAAGCTTTCAGGAAAAAGATACGCATTCTATTGAGTCATTTTTGGCTCAAAATGAAGCTGAAAGATACCCTGTGATAGCTGGTATGATTGAATAACAAGATCGACCATGGCGGTTTCAATACGGCGGTCAAAAATTTAGTATTGTGGACTTTTTTAAAAAATCAACAAATTAATACCAAATTTTGCATAAGGAAGTTTTTGGTGTCGCTGATCATGAATAAGGGGTCGGATCTACAAAATTCAAGATGATGGACTAAAATTTCAAAAATTAACCGATATTCCTGAAGTTTGGTACATGGAAGTTTTCGGGGTCGCTAGTTACGAATCTTGCGTTGGATATCCAAATTCAAGATAGCGGACAAATTCTTTAACATTCAACCGATTTACCGAAAATTTTGTATTTAGAGATTTTTGAGTTCTCTTATTTCACAATTTGGATCTGCCATATTTATTTTCAAATCTGACTTCGTATTTGTATTCAGTAGCACCGAAAACCATACCCAAAATTTTAGAAAAATTGGTTGATTTTTAAATTTCTTTCGTCATCTTGAATTTGTCATTTTAAATTTTATAAATTTAACCCAGGATTCGTAACTAGCGACCCCAAAAACCCTTATGTACCAAAGTTCAGGAATATCAATTAATTTTTAAAAATTTTGTCAGCCATTTTTGTAAATCCGACCCCGGATTCATGATCAGCGACACCAAAAATACAAATATACCAAATTTAGTATAAATTTGTTGATTTTTTAACCATATTGAATTTGAGCCAAAAAACGACCCAATAGGTTGCGTATTTTTTTTCTAAAAGGTTTTTTTGCCTTACACTTATTTTTTTTCTACCTTCCGGCTGTCATATTGAGGCCGTTATTTTGAAATTTGAATAGTGCCAGCAATTTTCTAAAAACTCTTATGTATATGTGCTGTTTATAAAATCAAAAACATCTCTTCATTGCGCTTAGATTGACTTTTACACCCTGGAGTGCATTTAGTGAGGATTGGCATTGGGGCGAATCGGACATGTTCTTTAGCGGGTCTCTAACGTTTTTTATAGTACCGCATCTTATAGCTTTGGACACGCCATTAACCTTAAAAAAGGGTTATAATTTAGAAAAAAATGTATTTATACATAGAAATGCATGAAATTCATTTAATTCTTTTGTTTTCAAAGAAAATAGATATATAATAAACAGCAGTTGGTAATAAAATTCCTGTAAATAAATAGTTTAACTAATATTTTATAAATTATTTTATTAGGCAATTATTTTGTCTACTTTAGATGTACTACTTCCTAACTTAATCAATAAAATGTAATAAGCATACGTTATATTATAGAACGTGTTAAAAAAAACAATTTAAAGTAGTTCTGCAGTATTAGTCATTTAAGCTATTTATCCAAAAGCTTGTTTTTCAAAAAATATTTAAAATTACTGTGGTAGAGTCCCAAAACTTTTTTTTTTCGTATTCTGTGCAAGGTACTTATTTTTTATTTTTTTTATATGTTTAATTAATTTTTAAAGCAAAATTTCAAACCAAATTATTCATTGTCATCCAGTGGCCTAAATGTGCTACGTTGTCACGTGTTTTCATTTTTTACTCTTTGTTAAATATAACCCATTGTTGAATTCATTGTTAACGTTAACAACGAGATCGTTACTCGACCGTAAGACATTTATCCAATAACTTTAGTTACCATTAGCGTTAACTGATTTAAAAATAACACCAGACACTGATTTTTTTCATCGCAAGACAGGCTTACAAATAAATATGTACGTCATGTATCCTTGTTCAGTTAAAATGGTTAAATGGAATCTTTTTTTGTCAAATTAGCCTGAAATAAAAAAAAAACTCAACAAACATTACGAAGCTTTGGACACCGAATTTGAAAGTGCCTTTAATGGTGATTTATTTTTTAAGACTGATACATAAAAAAAAATAATTCATGTTAAAGTTAATCGTTGGTTTATGTTCAACTCAATTGGATTTTCCTTAAAAAATTGTTTTATTTAAATTTGTATGCAAATAACGTGATATTTGCATATCTGCGTGTTTCTTAAGTTAATTAATTTAGAAAAAGAAAGTTTTAATTAGAAAGGCCAACTTTAACAACACGACGTTTGATCACGCTAACTAAGTTATATGAAATATAAGTTTGGCCCCAGATATACTAAAAGCTTTTATCTTTTCTTGATGAAGTTTATATGATATGTATACAGGGTGTTTCAATAAAAACTCCCAGGCCAATTATTTTGCAAACTAAAAGTGACATCTAAATTCTGTAAACGCTAGTTTTTAGCCTCTATAATTGGCTTCACAACTGTGTAAAAAAAGGGGTTTAGATAATACAAGATGTAGGTAGCGCCATGGTGCAAAGAGTTTTTTCGATGACTGGAACTTTTAAATGTTGTGGTTAGTGGGTCCTAAAGATAATTAATTTTTGATCAAATTATGTCCCATACAAATTTTGCTAAATTCAACATAGACGGAAATGTTTGGGGTTAAGTTTTGGAAATTATGTTTTTAAAGATAATTTTAGTGATAAAACGCAAGTGTAGCGTTAGAAACATCAAGTAAATTTTTCTTCACTTTACTCAGTGTCAGTGTTAGTGTAAGAACTGGCAATTTCTACATTTTTAATATTAAAATGGTTCATTAAACAAAAACCATGTTCAATTTGTCAAGACAAATTGAACATGGTTTTAGTTAATGGAGAATGCCATCAAAATGCTTCAGAAGGTGTGCGCTGCTACCGAGCTCGTTTTCAACCAGCGAAGATTAAACTTTTTGTCTCATTTTTATATTTTTTTGGAAGAAAATTTAAATATATTAAATCAAATTATGTGGAGTGACGAATCCCGGTTTCACAATTATGAAGTAATTAATAGACATAATTGTCGCTACTGGTCCCAGAAAAATTTTAAATACGATTTGGGCTAAATGTTTGATGCGGTGTTGTAAATGGTAACATAGTCGGGCCCTATTTGTTCCATGAACATTTAACTTAAATTAGTTATCTACAATTTTTGCATAATGATCTCCCTTTGCTGTTACAAAATTTAGGAATTGACGTAAATATTCTGTCAGTCGTACATTTCACTTTTCGCGATAACATCAGTTTTTTCCTTCAGTGACACGATTCCGAACACGATAATTTTATTCTTATCGATTTAAGACACAACTAAAAATATAATGTAAAGATAATCCCCGAAGCCACTAATGCTATTTGAATCTGGCCATAAATATTATTGTTGGGTATTTTCATCTTTAAAATTTGCAGAATACAATCAATTTTATTAGCCCGAAGAATTTCTGGCCAATATAAAAAGGTTGATTTACCTGAAATAGGTTATAAAAATTGAGATTTGTCTGGCCGTGACATCTAGTAAAGCAAATCTGGCCAGGAAAAAGTCTACCTGGTGGAATAACTAACTACTGGAGCTAAGGAAAAAAACCCGCAGACTGTTCAACAGAGCGAAAAAAACGGGTGAGTGGGATGAACATCAATCTGCACTCACTGGATTCATGGAGGAAATACTGCCAGGAGGTTGAAAATACCAGCACGGCAGCCAGACTCCAAAAATCCTGTCTAAAGATCCGGTCAATCCTGTTGGCACTTTAAAAAAACCAGATGGAACTTACTCTGAAACTGGCAGGGAAACATCTACCGGGATCAAGAGAAACTCAACTTAATGAGACCTACCCAGACGTCAATGTTCCGAATATTCGGCCCACAAGAAGCGACTGGGAAGTAGCAAAGGAAGTCATAACCTACAAAAAAATCGAGTGGGCAATTGAATCATTTGAAGCGTACAAAGCATCTGGACCTGATGGGATAATCCCAGCACTACTACAGCAGGGAAAGCAAATCCTAGTTCCACTGCTTTGCAAACTCTTCCGTGCAAGCCTAGCTACGAGCTATTTGCCCAATGCATGGAAGCAGACTAAAATGGTCTTCATTCCAAAGCCGGGTAAGGACTGCGCCCAGGCAAAGGGATTTAGACCAATTACATTGTCGTCTTTTATGATAAAAACAATGGAAAAACTGATCGACAGGTATATCAGGGAAAACTCTCTTACAGAGAGGCCACTCCACAAAAACCAACAAGCCAGTCAGAAAAATCATGCGAATCTGCTCATCATCAACTGGTGACCAGATTAGAACTCGCACTGAACAACAAGGAAATCGCACTTGCTGCATTTCTTGACATTGAGGGAGCTTTTGATCGAACCTCCTTCAACTCAATTGCCGCGGCTCTTGCCAGACATAATGTTAACGACACCATTTGTAGGTGGATAAACAACATGTTACTTGGCAGACGAGCGCAAGCAACGTTATTCAGCGAAACAATGGAGGTGTCAGTGGTCAAAGGATGCCCACAGGGAGGGGTTCCATCCCCACTACTGTGGGATATGGTTGTTGACGAACTCCTGGTGGAACTGAATAATAATGGCTTCTATACCCCAGGGGTATGCGGATGACATCACTATACTTGTCGTGGGGAAGCATAACAAAACAACCTCAGAGCTTATGCAAAGGGCACTGAGAATTGTGGAGGGATGGTGCAACAAGAAAACCTTACTGTTAATCCTGGCAAAACTGCGCTAATACCCTTCACTAGACGAAGGAAGCTGGATGATTTAATATCTCCTCACTTCTTCGGTACCACACTCGGCTATGTCCAGGAGGTAAATTATCTTGGATTAACTCTGGATTCTAAGCTAACCTGGAATCCACATATGCAGAATGTGATTAATAAGGGCAAAATGGCTCTAATGGCTACCAAAAGAGCTGTGGGGAAGAATTGGGGATTTCAACCACGCATAGTGCACTGGTTGTACAGTGCTGTGGTAAGACCCATGATAACCTACGGTTCAACTATCTGGTGGCCAAAAATAGAACAGAGAAAAGCAGAGCTGGAGTTATCCAAACTCCAGCGACTAGCATGTCTCTGTATAACGGGAGCTATTAGAAGGACTCCAACTGCAGCCATGGAAACCCTACTAAGCCTCCCCCCTCTTGGTATAATTATTAAGGCGGACGCGAGGATTGGGGCATACAGGCTGAAATGTAACGGCAACTGGTGCTCTGGGCCTGCCCTAGGACACACCATAATAACGAGCAGTATCACAAACCCAATATTTGAGATAAGCAGTGATACAATGCCAAAACGGATAAATACACACAGACCATACAAAACCCAGCTTACCTGGGGCGGTAGTGAGCGATCTCCTGGTCAGTCTCGGAATTTGGTTTGGTATACCGATGGATCCAAGACTGACAATGGAGCCGGCGCAGGAATACATGGTATGACCCCCAGGTTTAATGCTTATGCTTCCCTGGGGAAATATGCCACTATTTTCCAGGCGGAAATATATGCCATTAAACTTTGTCTGCGAGAGAACTTGAGGAGGAGATATAAGGGCAGGGACATTACTGTCTTCTCTGATAGTCAAGCGGCCATAAAAGCTTTGGCATCCCAACAAGTCAACTCAAGGTTGGTTTGGAACTGTCTGCAATGTCTCCTAAACCTGGCTAATCACAACAAAGTTACACTTTCCTGGGTGCCAGGACACAGGGAATACAGGGCAATGAAAATGCAGACTCCCTGGTCAGGCGAGGCTTCGCAGCAATGTTTGTGGGTCCTGAACCTGTTTTTGGAATACCAAAAGCCTCGGTTCGTGGCTACATGACTCGGTGGATTCAAACACAACATCAGTCATACTGGAACCACATTCCAAGGCAATATCACAGTAAATCAATGTTGGACTCACCATCAAAAGCATTGACAAGTGAATTACTAAAACTAAATAGGAATCAGATTAGAATAGTGACAGGATTAATAACCGGACACTGCACCCTAAGAAAACATATGCACACTATGGGCATCTATAGAGAAGAACCCATTTGCAGACTATGTGACGAAGAGGAAGAGACTGCCTCTCACATTATATATGAGTGCCCTGCACTTACATACTGAGAACAAATCAAAACCTCATGGTGGACACTAACCACCAGGAGGCTGGAGACCAGAAAAGAACAGTAAAAGGGCTACTACACCTGTCTAAGGTGTCAAACCTTTTTAACTGAAACAAATACACAAGAGATACAACAAGCCCTGTAGGCTGCAGTGTCGAGGCGGACAAAACCTCAACTTGTGTATTTATGTCATCAATCAATCAATCAATCAAATATTATGTGGTTTCATTAAGACGGTGCCCCAGCACTCAATAGCAATATCGTCATGAATCATTTTAATGTGACTTTTCCAGGAAAAATGATCAGGACAAATGGGGATTTTAGAAGGCCAGCAAGGTTTCCTGATCTCACCCCGATAAACTTTTATTTGTCAGGCTACTTACAAAATGAAGTTTACAAGAAACCAATAGAAGACATGGCTGACCTTTACAACTAAAATTTATGCTTACCTAGCCGCCGTTAATCGAAATACACTATTGATAGTTTGCAGAACCGAATTATTATACCGATTTGCTATGTATGTGTATAAAAATGGCAATAAACTTGAACACCTCATTTGACCTTATTAGTTAATTTTGGGTATTGTTTTAATTTTCATTAATAATTTTGTATCATTACTCAACAATTATTAAAATAATAAATAATTAAAATCAAAATTTTTTATAAAACAAACCTAACCCCAAATATCTCCGGTCATGTTGGGTTTAGCAAAAACTTGTATGGGACATAATTTAATCAAAAATTAATTATCCTTAAGATCCAGAACATTTAAAAGTTCCTGTCATCGAAATTTTTTTGCACAGTGGCGCCACCTACATTCTGTATTATTGAAACCCATTTTTACACAGTTATGAGGCCAATTATAGAGGCTAAAAACTGACGTTTACAGAATTTAAATGCCCCCTTTAATTTTCGAAATAATTGGCCTAAGAGTTTTTATTGACACACCCCGTATATTTTTATATACAGTGTAATTCGTGTGAAAGTACTCCGCCTATTAAAATATTTTTTAAGGGGTCACTAAGAGGGATACGGAGTGTTTTATGTGAATGGGCTGAAATTTGTATTGATAATATTTTTCTTAAATTACTAATTCTTATTCCTTATAAAGTTAACCTTATCATTTAAAATTTTATAGTTTTATAAATTGTACCTTATAGGAAATACAGAACAAAAAAAACACTTTCGTACCAAAAAAAAAAAAATAGAAAAACTATTTTGCAAAATAAACATTTTTCCGAATTGTTAAGATGACAGTTAAATTCCTATTAAATGTCCTGCAAAATAGTACTAAAATGTTTTTTAGCACGTGTGCAAGTTGAGCAAAAGAATACTTTTATGAAACCACAAAATTTAAATGGGCTAAGTGTATCTCTTTTATGTTTACATTTTCTAACAATATCGAATTCACTTTAAAGGTTTTTTACATCCACGTGATTTTCTTAAAACTGCATTTAAATCTGTTAGCTTGACAGAAATTTGGTATAAACGAAAAAAATCCAAGTCCGTACCGAAAAAATAGATTTTATATTTTTCTGAAATGTTTAATTTCTATTAAAAATGTATAAATATTGTACCAAAATTTTTTTTGATATGCTTACTAAGGTTAATAAAAAAAATTAATTTTTATAAAACAGCCAGACCTACATGCAATAAAATGCCCTGAAATACGTACACTTTGAATTATTAAATGTGTTCGCTACCCACTAACTACGGTAGTCCGCGGCCTGTTATACCTATGTATTCGTTGCTTAAAATTTCTAGAATAATCCTCATATTACGTCATATAAAATACTAGAACCTTGTCATAACACCATAACAATACATAAATCCTAGTTCTTTTTAAAGTTAAAATTGTGGACTGTGCAAAAAATTGGTAATGTGTTTTGGTAGAAACTTAATACAGATTTCCATTTAAGTGTCTGAAATTAATAGGACAACGATAACGACTGTTAATACTTGTCAAAATATTTACTTTAAATTGCTGCTAATATGCAACTTTAATAGCATATTAATTTTTATATTAAATATGTTCATTGTTAAGTTTAGTAACTCCACTTATACTGTACCTGTAAAACTCACTTTAAGATGCTTAATTTTGGTTCGAAAAATGATCTCTTACAGTATTTGGTCCGGTAAAAAAAATTACTGGACCAGTCCGGTAAAACTTTTTTTAGGATTTGTAGCCTCATTACCTACATTTTTGCAAAATTTTACCAGAAATCAGATTTCCACCACCTTTCTCCATTTCATCAATTTTACCAAAATTAATTGTAAAATACCACTTATTTTCAATTGATTTTACTTTTCACCTTGACATAAATAAAGACAGGATAGTTGCGTTTCCTGGATGTATCAACGCAATTTTTTTGTCAAATTTAAATTTTATGTCTGTACTAACAATGTTTTTATCAAGTAAAAGTTTATTTTTCGGACTAATAACGAAAATATCTATTTCATTACTTTGCAAAGGTAATTTTGTTATAATATTAAAAAAAAATCCTGTGTGTATATGACTGTCTGTATCCCTGTGGTTAATTTTATCGATATAAAGAGATGGGATGGCTAAAATAAAGCGGAATAATTAAGCAGCTTCTGTAAAGCACGCCTAGTTAGCAAACAATTTTTTTTAACAAAAATTTGGTTTACGGATTTTTTTATTTAAAATAACTTGACAAAACGCAATGCCCATAACTTAAAAGTGTTTCACAATTCCACCGGTTTTCCAAATATAATGTCTATTACTGGTAGATGTATGGTATTTAGTGAATAATTATCACTAACCACGTTGAGGATAATATTTTTGAAAAATCCGTATATCAGGAGCATGTCAACCATCTTGGAGTTCGGTAAAATATTTATGTATTATTGAAAAATGTGCTTAAAATTTAAGAATTTTAATCCAGCAGACTTTTTAAGTTACAAACCTTGTTTTTGGCATGCGCGCATTGATAATTATCAACTGACTGAAATCGAACCCGCTTGGTGGCTACGAAGTTCCACAATATCGTCCAGTTGGTCTATTGCGATCGCTTATTGCCTAGAATTGTGGAAAGGAGGAACATCTTGTTAAAAATGCATCCATTCAGCATTAACATTTGCATCTGCTAGATGACACGTCTAAATAATTTCTTATTCAAGTAGATGATTTTAAAAAATTTACCGGTTTTTTCAAAAATGACGTCTATAACTGGCAAATGTAGTGTTGCCTGGTATTTAGTTAATAATTATCATTAACCATGTTAAGGCTAATATTTTAGAAAAAATCCGTATATTGGAAGCATGTCAACCATCTTAATATAGTATAATTATTCAGGTATAATTGTAAAATAAACTTAAAAATTAGGAATTTTAATCCTACTCCAGTAAAATTCTCAAGTCATTTAATCAATCATTTTTAAAAAAGGTTTTCAATTTATTTTTTTCTTTAAGCTAAAATATTGTATGCAAGAAATCAAAATATTCTTTTTTTTTCCGATAACACTAAAATCTTGGACGTTTATTGTCTTTATTTGTTAATTAATACACTACGATTCAAAATTCGAAAAACGAAATAATGGACATATACAAACCTCGGTATACAGGAAACCTAACCACCATGGAAATTATTTACACCAGAATTCCAGTCATTTTAATGGAACGAAGCAAGGGGTTATACTTACTCTATATATATTTGCGCAGTGATCTTATGTAACAGTAAGGAATCCCTGCAAGACGAAATAAGTAATATAACTAGGGATCTTAAGCAGAACGGCTACAGTGAGAGACCGGTTAAGGCAACAATCGACAAATATCAAGTAAAGACAAAAAACTCTAATTTGAACAAGATTTCACAGGACCAAATATTTATGACAATTCTGTATATTAAAGAAACTTCAAAAAAGATCCGCGAAATGGAATAACAATAAAACGGAATTTAAATCCCAAACCACTCTAAGAAGTATTTTCAGTAAGACGGGACTTGAAAACAAAATTTCAAATAATGACTGTATCTACCAAATTCCCTGTGAATGTGGTGAGGTAATACATCGGGGAAACAAAAAGATCACTCGAAATTAGAGTTAATGGACACAAAACAAACATATGGAACGAGGTAAAACGTCAAAATCAGGAATGGCCGAGCATGCATGGTCAAAACAACACCGTATACAATGGTCGAAAGTAAAATTTATTAATAAAAAAACCCATAAAATAAAAAAATAATAATAAAGAAGCTGTAATAGTTGAAAACAAGAAAAATGTATTTAGCAAACCAAGTTTCGACATTCCGAATAACTGGCAGCCGTTGCTGAACTGTAAGACGTCGGTTAAGCTTCGGTGAACAACGGATAGTATATAAGTCGTAGCTTTTAAAAAATGTTTTTAGTCATCACTTTTGTGTTTTAATTAACAAATAAAGACAATGGAAGTTCAAAATTTAAGTATTATTAAAACCATAACATTTTCTAACAGTGCCAAAGAAATTATTTTTGTTGTTGATGTGAACTATTACAATAAATGCTTATTGACGCCTTTAATTTTGTTATAACCAAATACTTTACAAGATATTTTAAAACAAAATTTTATAGTCTACACCAGAAAACATTTAAATTAGTTGTTACATTTTTAGGAAATAAGAAAACAATATTTTTCAAAATTTTTGATGCTGTCTACCGACTAAACAAAGCAGTTATAGATATAACTAAGTTGGCCAACCTTGACCTATTTTGACGTAAGAATTTTGTTATAAAATTTGATATACGCATTTTTCACCCTATATATACAAAGTTATTTTGGGGTTAACCCTTAGCTAGCATAATGGCACACTTAACGGAATTAGGAAATAACATGTGGTCCCTGCTTTACATTATTAAGCAGATTTGCCACGATGTGTCGTTCTATTAGATAAATAAATTTATTATGCATGTCTAGGGCTAAAAATGTTTCATACTGTGAATACAAAGTGTTTCCTAAATTTCGTGCGGTAGATGGATTCTAAACAAAGAGACATAGAAATGATGATTTGTAAATACCTGGTACACAATAAATTTAACTTAGAATTTTTACAGTTTGATATTTCTCTTTGAAACCTTTGCATATGGTATAGGATTTTTATTTATTTATGTAATATGATATTTAAATAGTAAAAAAACACCATAAATACTATTAAAATAAATATTTCACTTACGCGTTTTATATCCGTAAAATACCATAGAAACAGCCCGCTTTTTACTAGATTTTTTTTTACCTGGATTAACCTTAACAAAACCAAAGTGAAAAAACTACAGCGAGAAAATTTTCTTGTGTCAGTTACGCTATCAATGTAGTTTTGGTGTTTATAATCTTCTCTTGTGAAAGAGTCATGTCAATTATCATTCGAGAGAAATTTTTAAAGCAAAATTTTTCTGGTTTTATTCAGGTTTGTTGCTTTTTGCTTATGACATTTTTGACAAATGTCATTCGCACAATTGCCATTCTTTTATACCAATCAAAAATTTTGCCAGCAAAATATTCTCTCCTATGATATTAACGGCCGAGTGATGATCGCGTTGTTAAATTTAGCAATGAACTTAGCAATTGTTAAAAGTTAACGACGGTTTAGAATGTTTAACAAAACGTCATTGTCAGTGTTATTCAATGATTTTAGAAGGCAACCTGTCAAAATTTGACATTTTGTTAAACATTTAAACCGTTGTTAGCTTTTAACAATTGCTAAGTCCATTGCAAAATTAAAACGCGATCATCATGGCCTAATCTGTTTGTTATCCAGAAAAAGAGTACTCTATTTTACACTTTTTTGTCAATAAACCGTTTGCTATCGTCAGTGTAATTTATGACTAGGTGTTTGGTATGAATCCTGTTGTAAACCATTTTCACTTAATTACTCTAACTCTCGAGTTAGTGAAGTTTAATGCATTTTTACTACCAGACTTAAAGTTTTTTGTTTACAAACATTACCATAAAGCCATTTTTAATTTTTAAAATAAGTCTAGTACGCGTTTGGTATAAAAATCAAATACGTAATTTATTTACACTTAATTCCAATTCCACTTTTTATTCCTACACTTTTCTACTCTGTCCTACTCTGAACTTGATAACAAACAGACCTATTATATATGATAATTTGATTTGACTATGACATACAAAAAATTATAAACCTAGATTTTAAATTCATTGCCACACAGCTTCCGGTAAATACAAATTAATTAGGTACTTACAAGAAAAATAACGGAGTTCTATTATTACGATCATATTTGTCAAACTCAACTAACTTTTCACTTATTTAAAAATTTTATTGCAAAAGTATTTTCCAATTGGATGAGTGTTGTGGGGTGAGGACAGGCAAACAAGAACACTATTGTATTTTTTTATTTTCTTACAACGTTTTTTGGCTGATTAACCACTTATTCAAAGTTGGTTTTAAACCATTTCACTGACAGCTTTAAAAGTGCTTGTTAAAACTCAACATTGTAGTTTTCAGATATAAAATTTCCTAACTTTTCTTTATAAGATATTAAATTGTTTAAAGGCAATAGGACCTCTTAAATTATTGGTTCTTGATACAGTGCATCAATTCAAAGCGGTAAAAGAAAAATACATAATGGGGTATTTTAATTTGCCTGCCCTAAAAGGGTGCTATAAACTAAACTAAGTAAGATTTAATACCCAAAAATGGGTATGTTAAAAGAATTTATCTTGAATTTTAAATAAAATATCAAGGCAAATTACTATTACTTAATAAAAAGTAGCAAGCAAAATCTTAAAATGAGGATTGCATAAATATGTTACATAAATTAAACTGCTTTATTTTGCCCCAAAAATTACCCTTAATTTATTAACAAAGACTTTAAGATTTAGGCATCTTATTTATCGGGTTAAAACAAGTAAGAAAAAATAGGTAAATAATTTCATGATGGGTCTATGGTTTCAAAATTATTTTGTAATTTGTTATTCTGGTTTAGTTTTGTGTTAAAGGGAATCTAATTTTTGATTTGCCAAATTACTGACATCTATTATTTATAAAAAACTTAACATTCATATCTGTAACTTTTTAATGATTTTATGTAATATAATAAATTTTTAGTGATAGTGGTCATTTAAATATTAAGTAATTAATAAAATAAAATGGATTAACCAACAACAAATTTTAATATGTTATTAATATTCTTTTTACTAAGTAAAAATTAACACATAACTAATAATTAAATGAATCACTGCAAACATACATTAACCAATTCTAAATACATTAAAATAATATTTTTAAATTATTTATAAAAAATGTATATTATTTATTTAAGACGGGACCACTATTTCATTGATCTTAATATAGTTATATAAAAATAAATTTAAAAATAACAAAATAAATAAATATTAAAAATATTAAAAGTATTATAATATTTCATTGTTAAATATTCTAAATTACCAAAAAGAAAAAAAAATACCAAATGTTGTATTCGTTTCAAATTCAAAATAATAAAGTGATGTCTTTCTTAGCGTTCTTTGTATAATTTAGGCCCTAGTTTTTCAATATTAACCTACTCACATTTTAAAAATCTAACTCACGTAAAGTCATATTTCTTAGAACGTTGACATTATGTGGTAATAAACCTTTCATATATCTAAAGCAAAACATTACACATAAATTTTAATGATGCAATTTTCGTCGAGTTGGCCTTAGCACGTCTTTTATGTTCGTGTTCTATAATCAAGATTTCAAGAACATCTGCTGTGATCAGTCGTTCTTGTGTCATTACGATAAATACATTTATTGGTTAACGACACACATATATTTTAAACGTGTATCGTTACTTATGTAAGGATAACCAGACTTAATAAATTATTCGTCCCATTAATTTTTTATTAGTTACTTTGCAATAATAGACCTTTTTTTATGTATAAGTTACAAGAAGTGGTTTGGTTTTGAAAAATCAGTATTTACAACAGTAAGTTATATGATGCTCATAATATTTTCTACAATATAACAAGATATAAGCTACCGTAAGGTTTTTGCCTGGATTTACAAATAGTGGTAATAGGACCCATAAATAATCAAGAAGCGGAAAAAACAAATATTGTTGGAATGGAAAGACAAATCATTTGTTAAATTATAAATAAACAAAATGTCCACAAAACTTAAGTAATTGCTGTCAAGGGTTAATACTATAAAAACCTTAAAACAAAAAATCATTTGTTTATTTATTAATAAACAAAACGTCTACAAAATTTAAGTTGTAGCTGTAGTCACGGGTTAATACTCTAAGAACCTAAAATAAACAAGAAAAAAAATCATTTGTTAAACTATATATAAACAAAATGTTCACAAAACTCAAGTTGTAGCTGCAGTCACGGATTAATACTATAAGAAACTAAACTATAAAAAAAAGGGGAAACAAATAATTTGTTAAATTATGATTTGTTTCTTATTGACGTTGGGAAAATATCGGTTAACTTGTTAAAAGAGGGGAAACAATGTAGGCGATGATCTTTAAAAATTAAAAATATATTATTGAATTTTATTTAAAGATTTATAAAAAAATATTTGTATAATTTTTAAGACTGCCAGTTTCCTATGGCCAGTGTTCTAATCTAAATTTTATTAATAATATAATAAAATATGGCTTTTATATTTTTAATAAAAAAATTTAGTTAATTTTAATTAAAATTTGTTTTTTTTTTTTTAATATTTGACAATCAAAGTTTTTAGGGACCTAAGTGGCTTGATGATATTTCAAGAAATGTAAAATAAACCTAAATGAAATATTTTGGGTTACTAAAGAATTCAGTCCGACTCAGGGTATAGACTTGACATTCATTATGTCAAATGACCCTTTGGAACCTCAGAACATCGAAAATTTTTAAAGATTACTTAAAATCAAAAAACTCATCAAAGTTTTAAAGATAAGTCGCTTATCGTTTTTAAGATGTAAAATAAACCCAAAAATTGATTCTAAATTAAACTACAATTTAAATTATAAAAAAAGTACATTAGAAGAAAAAATAAAGCATATTTTTTTCTTCTAATTCAGAGGTAAAATAATTATTTATTTTTATATTAATTTTAATTTCTGTTTAATGTTTGACTTTTTGTACGTTACTTGTATATCCTTAAACCAGTGATCAAATTGGAGTAGGTGGTAGAGGAGCTTTCCTCGCCTGAGGCGGTACCACCCCACTTGCCCTTTAAAGGACTCGTGAAGTCTCAGGACGTTTCGAGTTCTGGGCGGTGAGTCAGTTTTCCTTCTTCCTCTTCCTTCTTTCTCTTTTAGTTTTCCTTCTCCCTCTTCTTTCTTTTTCTTTCTCTTTTTTTTCCACTCTACTAAAATTTGGAAATAATGATGATGGCACACCCAAACGTAAAGTTATCCGGAGGTAAAATACCCCTCCATTCGGTTCTCCGGGCGAGGGGTACATTTGGGGGGGCACCATCGAAAAGTCTAATATCCTTGACAAATAAATGTGGGCTTAACTCCAACGTAAACTCTGTTCACCATTATCTTCAATCCTCCAAACCCCACATACTATTTCTCACCGAAACCCAAGAACCCAAAACAGCAACCAACCACCTCCTTTTCCCAGGTTATGAACTCATTTCATCTTTTTGACCCCATGGCGGCGTTTGTGCTTACGTTCGCAACGACCCTTGTGCTAGGGTTTCTAACCTCGAATCGGGTAGGCCTGATATTCTTTGGCTTAAACTTTCTTTCAGATCTTCTACCAAATTTATCTGCTGTAAAACCCGTCCCCGTCCGACAATTCCTACAACGAGTTCTTTGATTTCCTTTCAATAAAGATCAACAATATTATTTCCCAGTTTCCATTGGCCGAAGAATTGTTCTCGGGGATTTTAATGTTCATAATAAGGATTGGCAGGATCCACAAAAACTGATACACAAGGCAGAGCAGCAGAAAATTTCGCAATCACAACTCGCTCACCAATCTAATTATGGAACCTACCTACTTTCCAGGGTTCCCACCCATAATTCTAACCCCTAGATCTCTTTCTTACTTCCCCCCCCGAACCTATCAAGCATCAGTAACTGCTCCCTTGGTCGCTCTGACCATGGTTTGGTCACCGTATCTTACTCCACTCATTTTGAGGCAACTGAAAGCATGCCGCCACGAACCGTCTGGCACTACAATTCGGCCGACTGGGAAGGTCTGAGAGATTTTTTGCCAGCTACCCTTGGGATCCTACCTGCTTTTCTACTTTCGATTCTTCCGAAATTTGTAAACAAATTACCGAAAAAATTCAACTAGACCTATATTCCCCACCAAAAGAACCCCATAACTTCAAATCACAAACCGTGGTTTTCTAAATCCTGTGACAAAGCCAGACTTAAAATTCAAGCCCACAAAAAGTTTCTTCAAAACCCCAGTCCAGAAAATCGACAGGCTAGCATCGAAGCGAGAAATCAGTATAATCAGACTATCTCAGAAGCAAAAGACCATTTTAACAATCGAATAAAAGATAAAGTTCTCTTTGCTCAAATGGCAGTAAAGCTTTCGGTCCTTTGCCAAAATATTAGTCAGAACTTTTGCACAAATTCTTTTCCACCCTAATCTGTGAAGATGGAATTGTCTCTACCTGGAAAAGCCGAACTATTTGCCAAACAATTTGCTGCCAATTCTACGCTTGATCCTCCTACAGTTGTCCCTGTTTCTCATAAAATGTCCGATATAATTTTTAAAGTTAAACAGATCAAGCGTATTCTTCCTTCTCTCAATACTAAAAAATCGTCTGGGCTGGATGGCATACCAGCAATTGTCTTAAAAAAATGTGCTCCCGAGCTTGCACCCATCTTAACTCGCCTCTTTCGAATATCTTACGACACGGGCATTTTCCCGGAGAGTTGGAAAGCTGCACGTGTGCAACCTGTCCCCAAAAAAGGATCCAAAAGTCTTCCTTCCAATATATCTTCTTTCAGTTGTTTTCAAAGTAATGGAAAAATTTATTAATTTCCAAATCTTAAAGTATCTGGAAAAGCATAAGATCTTACATGATAGACAATATGGATTCCGTCACAGTAGATCCACAGCTGATCTTCTTTTCTTTGTCTCACACAACTGGAACAAGTCCCTTGAGTTTCTTGGTGAATCCCAGATCGTTGCTCTTGACATATCCAAAGCTTTCGATCAGGTCTGGCATGATGGGCTTCTAAACAAACTTCCTTCTTACAGTCTTCCACCTAAGCTTTGCTCTTGGCTTTCCAGTTTTCTTTCTAATCGACGTATATCAGTTAGTGTAGATGGTCATTCCTCCAGCTTCTACCAAATTAATGCTTGGGTGCCCCAGGGCTCAGTGTTGGCACCCACGCTGTTTCTTCTACACATTAACGATCTTCTCTCTTCCACAATCAATCCCATTTATAGTTTTGCTGACGATAGTACCCTCCACTCTAATATTTAATTTCTTAAGCCACCGTGTAATCCTGATTTCGAAAACAAGCGCAGGTCAATGCAGATATCTTTCACAAGACCTCAAACTTATCTTGGATTGGGGCGCCAAAAATCTTGTTCAGTTTAATGCCCTGAAAACACAGTCATGTTCCCTGTCGCGAAATAAGTCTGCAAATGCTCATCCCTTACATATGAGCGGCCAAGTTCTGCAGAACAAAGAGTCGTTTAATCTTGTCGGCTCTACTTTTGAGAATAACTTCAACTAGCACAAACACATTTTATCCATAGCTTCAGCAGCTTCAAAAAAGATTGAATTTCTCTTCTGAGCCAGAAAATATTTCTCTTCTTCCAATCGGTACACTCTGTATGTATCCCAAGTCAGACCCTCTTTAGAATATTGTTCTCATGTCTGGGGAATGGCGTCCCCTACAACACTTAGCATTCTGGACTCCAGTCAAAGAAGAGCCGTTCGTCTTATTAATGTTCCAACGCTCACAGAAAGGCTCCCTCTTCTTGCCCACCGTCGAGCTGTAGGGGATCTGTCGCTCTTCTCTAGGTATTTTCACGGCTTCTGCTCAGAGGAGTTGGCCAGTACAATTCCTTCTCTGGCAACTCCCAACAGAGCAACACGTAGGGCAACTTTTATGCATCCTTTTACAGTTCAGTTAGAATGGCCCCGAACTTCCCGCTTTCTTCGTTCCTTTATCCCTAGAGTGTCAAGACTATGGAACCTGCTGCCCGCAGAAGTTTTTCCTTCTCCTCCCAATCTCCAAAAATGTAAGTCCCGTGTGAACAAACTCCCTCTCACCACACTGAAGACACCTACGGTACGTTAGTACTTAGGCATCAGCCTTCGTGGACTGTCCCAAGAAAAAAAAAAAAAAATTGGCAACAATAATTTGATTGTTTTTTTTTCAATATTTTTAAAAGGCCTTTTGAGCTTTTTTTTTCGGATATCTGCATATTTAGAAAGTTTAAGCGTTGTTAGATTTGTAATGTTAGCTTATTAAGTAAATTAGGTCCTAATAATTGGGATACTCTAAATTAGTAACCAAAGAGCGCTAATGAACTTAACTTAAATTTTAACTAAAATGCGTTTTATATTAACTAAATATCACGTAATGAAAAAAGTTTAAATATGAAACCACACAAATATATTATGTAGTAAAGAGGTGTTTTAAGTACTGCATTTGATATCTTTAAGGATATTTTTTTTATAATATGGAAGACGTTGACATTATGTTTCATCTTGAATGTTTTATTTTGTCTTAAGACAGGACTGCAGGATAGTAAATGTAGGGAATAATATCATGACCCTATATCTATTACAAGCTTGGATAATCTTATACGGCTGCTGTAAAGTTAATACCAACATTTTTTATTCATTACTTCGTTAAATGATCGTTATATAATCTGACATAAAAACTCGATGCTATCTACCACTTTTGGGGTAATAACATAATGACATTTTTTTATTTACCTCTAGCCGACCAAACACTTGTAGGGAAATAAAATAATTATATAGTTTTCCCTATTTTTCTCTACAATTTTATATTTTTTACTTAGTGTTAGTTTTGGGTCAAGCTTAAAAAATAGTTAATTTTTAATATTTGAAAACTATTAATTTGTTATATTTCATGACTTTTCTTATTTACACAAAATTGTAACATTTATATCTGTAACTTTTTAATTATTATGTAATAACAGTGTTCTTTAGTTATGGTGGTCGTTTAAAAATTAGGTGATTAATAAAAGATAATAAAATAATTAGCAATAAATTTTAATTTGTTATTCATTTTATTAAAAAAAATAACAATAAATTAACTTATAATTATATTTAATACGATAATAACATTAATACTGAATACATTAATATAATATTTTTAAAATATTTATACAAATATCTAGGACATTTATTTAAAACAGAACCACCATTGTATTGATCTAAATCTAGCTATACAATGTGTCCCAAATTGGTGAGGAATGTATGGGGTCTTGGAAACCACGATAGATAGAAAACCGGTTAAATGGGGAAAGTTTTGGACAATTATGTTAGTAAGCTGCTCCCGTTTACTACATGGCTTTATCTATCCAGGTTTTTGAGAAATTAAAAAAAAACTTGTAACATGCGTTTTCGAAAATCGGCCATATTTTTTTTATAAGTAAATTTTTTTCAAATCTGTAAACACTTTTTCATAGCAACTCTTTTTGTAGAATATGACCAAGTACTAAATTTTTATTTTCTACATTTCGGGTTTTTAGAATCATCATGAACTTTACTTTTTCATATGGGCGCCATATCGGATTTTTTCGCAGCCAAATGGTGCTTTTTATTCTTATTTCAACAATGTATAACATGTTAAATTTTAGGAGTTTATAACCTCATCTACTTCAAAAAACAAATATTTTCTCAGTGGGCCTTGATTCCGGCGAATGTCATCTAGCGTCATTATCAAGTTAGCTCGGGTACGTTATTAAAATTTTTTCAACTCTGTAAAATGGTTAATTATTTAAAGAAAAACTTGATATTTTGCAACGTCATTTCCAAAGCAATAGAAATGTTAATATAGCTGCGCAAATGTATTTCGACAATTTTCCTGAAAGGCGCATCCTAAACTAACATACTTTTGAAAACTGGTAACAAATTTGCTTGAATTCGGAAATGTTAAAAACCACGACCTAAGAAGTACGTTGAAGAAAATCGAAAACGAGATGCTGCAGTTAACCAACATTTTAAAGAAAATCCAACATCTTCAGCCAGGGATGTTGATAGAGAATTCCGCATACCTAATTCAACCATTCATAGGGTAGTTAGGACTATTTAACAAAGTATCGTTAATATGTTGAGAGAAATGGACAACATTTTGAATTTTAGGTCGTTATTTTACATCTTCATTTTAGTAGGAATATTAGTTTAGCAACTTTTTATTGTTTTTGTTTTCACTTGTTTCAATTAACTTGTTACGTGTAGTTTTTTGTAACACGGTATTAACGTTATAGCTATGTTCGCGAAACCCATTTCTGTAAATTGTCTGTTCAGCTTATCTATTTTGCCAATTACTTATATTTTATTGTCTACAAAAAAAATGACGTTCGCCGAAATCAAGGCCAACTGAAAAAATATTTGTTTTTTGAAATAAATGAGGTTATAAACTCTTAAATTATAACATGTTATACATTGTTGAAATCAGAATAAAAAGCACCATTTGTCTGCGTAAAAATCCAATATGGCGTCCATATGAAAAAATAAAGTTGATGATGATTTTAAAAACCCGAGACGTAAAAAATAAAAATTGACTACTTGGTCATATTCTACAAAAAAAAGTTGCTTTAAAGAAGTTTTTACAGATTTAAAAAATTTTTACTTATAAAAAAAATATGGCCGATTTTCTAAAATGCATGTTTCAGGTCTTTTCAAAATTTTTCAAAAACCTAATAAATAAAACCATGTAGTAAACGGGATTAGCTTACTAACATAATTGTCCAAAACTTTCCCCATTTAACCGATTTTCTATCTATAGTGGTTTCCAAGATCCCCATACATTCCTTACCAATTTGGGAAACACTGTATATAAATTAATTATATACTAAAAATATTTAAAATATTAAAAAAATATAATAATATTCTATTGTTAGAGATTCTAAATTACCAGAAAAAAATTACGCCATATTGTATTTATTTCAAATTCAAAATAATAGAAAAAGTCTTTCTTAGCGTTCTTTGTATAATTTAAGCTCTAATTTTTCATTTTTAACCTACAAATATTTTAAAAATCTAACTCAAGTAAAGTCATATTTTTTAACAGGCTGACATTATGTGGTAATAAACCTTTCAGATGCAATTTTAGTCGAGTTGGCCTTAGCACGTCTTTTATGTTCGTGTTCTATAATCAAAATTACAAGAACATCTGCTGTGATCAGTCGTTCTTGTGTCATTACGATAAATACATTTATTGGTTAACGACACACAAATATTTTAAAACTTTATTGTAATTTATATAAAGATAACCAGACTTAATAAATAATTCGTCACAAAAATCTTTTATTAGTTACTTTGCAATAAAGACCTTTTTTAATGTACAAGTTACAAGAACGGTTTGGTTTTGAAAAATCAGTATTTACAACAGTAAGTCATATAATGCTCATAATATTTTCTACAATATAACAAGATATAAGTTACCGTAAATTTTTGCCTCGATTTACAAATAGTGGTAATAGGACCCATAAATAATTAATCAAGAAGCGGAAAAAACAAATATTGTTGGAATGGAAAGACAAATCATTTGTTAAATTATAAATAAACAAAATGTCCACAAAACTTAAGTAATTGCTGTCAAGGATTAATACTATAAAAACCTTATAAATAATGCATAATACATACATAATAAAATTAATAGTCAAAGATTTTTTAAACAAAAGAAATTTTATTAATTAATACAATAAGAACCCAAATTAAACAAAAAAAGGCAAAACAAATAATTTGATAAATTATATTTTGTTTCTTATTGGCGTTGGGACAATATCGCATAACTTATTAAAAGAGGAAAAACAATGTCAGCGATGATCTTTAAAAATTAAATATATGTTATTGAATTTTATTTTAAGATATACTAAAAAATATTTGTATAGTTTTTAAGACTTCCAGTTACCTATAGCCAGTGTTTTTCTTGGTACAGTTTTTCATCTAAATTTTATTAATAAAGTATAATAAAATATGGTTTTTATAATGTTTTTTGAAGTAGAATTTATTTAATTTTAATTAAAATTCCATTTTTATTAATAATTGACAAGTCAAAGGTCTTAGGCCCGACCTATTATAGGTTGATGATATGGTATAACAAGAAAGTGATAAAAGACCCTAAACAGCAAATATTTTTCAAAAAACTCATTAAAGTCAAGACAAGTTGATAATTCTTTTTAAGATGTAAAATAAACCCAAAAATTGGTCAAAAATTAAACCATTATTTAAAAAATGAAAAAAGTAACTTAAAATGTTTTCTTCTTTTAAATCAGTATTTAAATAATTTAAATTTTAATATCTGTTTAAGGTTTAACTTTTTTTACGTTACTGTATATCCTAAAACTGGTGACCAGATTGTCAACAATAATTCAATGGTTTTTTTAATTTTTAAATTGTTTTTAAGTTTTTATTTTCAGATTTTAGCATATATGAAAAGTTCAATCGTTGTTACATTTGTAATGTTAGCTAATTAAGTCAATTGGGTGGTAATAATTGAAATGCTCTAAATTAGTAACCAAACCGCGCTAATGAACTTTATTTAGGTTTTAACTAAATTACATGTTGTATTACTAAAATATCACGCAATAAAAAGATTATAAATTTAAAACAACATAAATATATTATGTAGTAAAGAGGTGTTTTAAGTGCTGCATTCAATATCTTTAAGGTTATTTTTTTACAATATGGAAGACGTTGACATCATGTTTCATCTAAACTGTTTTTTTTTTGTTTAAACACAGAACTGCAGGAAAGTAAATGTAAGGAACAATATCCTGACCCTTTATTTACCAGCCGCTAGGATAATCTTACCCGGCTGCCGTAAAGTTGATACCAACATTCTTTATATATCACTTTGTTGAATGATCGTTATATAATCTGACCTGAAAATTGGACGCTATCTATCACTTTTGGGGTGATAACATAAGAAAATTTTTTTATTTACCTGTGGTCGACTTAACACTTGTAGGTTAATAAAATAATTTAATTGTTTTCTCTATTTCTTCTACAATTTTATATTCTCTACTTTGTGTCAGTTTTCGGTCGATTAAAAAGGTAATTTTTAATATTTCAAAAGTAGTAATTGGTACGCGTGGCGAGGATTTAGTTTTTTACAATATTTATAGCTTTTAAAGAGAAAACGAACTGAATAAAAATTTTTAGAGGTGTATTAAAAAATCATTAACCAAGTGCAAAACGGAGGCTTACCAGTAGTAGGGAATTTAAAAATTATTGAAGTGATTTTAAATGATGGAGATTACGAACTTAGGATAAATAGTGAAACTATACACATCAAAATTATCTAGGGAACAAGAATGGAATTTGTGATTCTTTTTAAAGTGATTTATTTTCATTTCTCGTTTTTTGCTGAATTTTCTTATAAATTCTATTTTTTGTTGATAGTCTTCAACAAGAAAGGCTTCAGACAAGTTAGAGAAATATTCAAAGTATATAATCTACCCAAAAAGTTATAAGAAAATTTGATTCTTGTTCCCTAGACAATTTTGATAAGTGCATTTTGAATTCAGGTAACTGCAAAACCAAAAAAGACGAAACGCAACTTTAAAAATTAATTTAAAATGTCGTTGCTACTGATACTAAAATGACAAACGTACAAGACCACTACTTAAGAATACTAACGAAGTACACTACGGGGTATATTCCAACTCTATTACAACTATTGTTAGAAGGCTAAATATTTTTAAATTATGAATATTGTATTTAGTTTTAAGTTAAATATTAGCATAATACTTATGTAAAATGCCTGTAGTATACAGGGACGGAACTCTTCCCTATTGCACCCATGTTTTCTTATTTTATTTCTTTGTTTAACTCTACAATTTTAGAAAAGTTTAGGATTAATTAATAACTGAAATGTTTGTTCGTTTTAAAATGTTAATCGATTGTGTAATTATTTATACACTGCGAGTATCTAACTTGGAGTAAATTTAATAATTTCAGATAAGTTATTTTTATACTCGGACCAGTCAATTAGTATTTTTCTATGAAAGAAAAACAGTATGTCCAACCACAACTAACCACAACATTTAATCTACGCGGAAACGCCGGAAGCTGTTAGGTACTACTGGGGTTTTTGGGGTCGCTTATTATGATAAGAGGGTCGGTTAACTTCCATTACATCAGGTTCAAGGTCATTTAAAGGTCGAGTGAAAGAAGACCATCGGAAAAATCTAGAAAAATGATGCATTAAATTTCGAGATCGCTAAATCTAAATCCGGTATTTATTTACACTCATCCTAAAGGTCATCCAATCTTTATAAGGTCAGGTTTAAGGTCATTTGAAGGTTAAATAAGGAAAAAAGCATAGAAAAAATGTATGCCTATTAAAACATTCAAAGTGTAAATAAACGTCGGATTCGGATTCAGCCACCTCGAAACATACGCATGAATTTTTCCAGATTTTTTTCGAATAATTTTTCTACACTTGACCTTTTTGAACTGGACGTGATGTAGGTTATCCAACCCTCTCACCATAATCAGCGACTTTAAAAACCCTAGTAGCACCCAACCGTTTCCGACGTTCCCGCGTAGATCAAATCCCACCCAATTTCCAGTTTTTCTTCCGTGTTGTTTTATTTAAAAAATAAATCATAATTTATTCACATTATTAATGTTTTTTCAATACATGCTGAAAATGTGAGGTACGGGATTTTCGACCCTTGAGAATCGATCCTGTATATCAAAATTTCGGAATTATAAAAAAAATGTAAAATCTTCTTGTATATTTAAAAGTCACACTCAACAATGTAAAATGCCATTGTTAACAAAAAGTGTCCTATGAAATTTCTAATTATCGGCACTAAGCGATCGTAACGTCAAATTTAACAGCTGTCCAATCCGTCAATGATTTGGTTTTTGGGCCTTACTCGTTACCGCGATTTTAATGCACATTCAATTTGTATTACGCTCAACAATAATACCTACCCATAAACAAAATAACCTACCAATTTAAAAATTTTATATTCAGTATAATTAATTTACATACAAATAAATTGGGGCCCAAATAACACCATATATTTAAGGGTTCATTTGTGGTGTTGTTTTAATACTTTTTTTAAAAAAAAGCTAATAAAAGTTATATTTTTTTAAGTAATTTTTTTAAATTACTCCTATGGATTTCTAAGTAAAAAAAAATCTCATTAGGTAAGAAACAAGATGTAAAGCCATGCCAAAATTAAAAGTAAGTCCTATTTAATGTCTATAACTGTGTATTTAACTATTTGAATAAGTTTTCGGGTTTACTAGTTTTTTAATTTAGGTGTATTAGGTCTATATTTAAAATACCATCACGGATAACATAACAGTAACATTTATAATTGATAACTTTTTGTCTTTGATCTAATTTTCTGTTTATATAATTTGTATTTTGACAGCTTTTTAAAAAATTAGAGGGCTGTTATAACTGTTGGAAAAATACCTTTTCTTAGTATTAGTGGTTATAAATCTAATTGGACAGCGGGTTTATATCCCCGCTTTTTTAATTTTTGAAAGCCCCATTATGAAAATGTTTGTGTTGTGTGTTTACAGTTAATACGATAGCCATTGTTTAACTTTTTAGCATTTTAATTTTTAAGTAATTTCTGAAACTGGGTGATATCTACAAATCTTTTAGAAGAAAAGTAATATTTGTTACATTTCTGACATAATGTAATGATATACTTTTCATATTTCTGTGGTAAAGCATCATATAAATTCTACTAAGGGCTTGGCAGAGTTGGCAAATGGGACGTGCTTGGGTGTTTATGTCTCCCGACCTTAATCATTTAGATCTACCACGATTTATGTACTTGCGGTAAATGAATTTATTACATTTTGCAACTAACTTTTGAATAATAAGACATTGTATTTATTTATTTATCTGACAAAATTATTTTTTAAGAATAATTTACCCTTTTAAACAATATATACATGGTAATTCAAACTTGAGCCTTATTATTTGGATCTCGGACACTATAGTAGATACGAGAATGGTTAAATTGGGGCAATTGGTCATTTATGAGACTAACAATATGCCGTATAGAAAATTTTTAAATTTTGAGTATTAAAAAAACGTATTTAAAACCGTCAGGTCAAAGGATCTTGCTGGTCATCTAATAGGTCCCACATTACCTATCTACCTACGTGAAAATTTATTATTTAAATATTTATAGATTTCTCTAGTATTGTGTACAAGGACTTCGTCATACCAATGTCTGTCATAACTTGCAAATTGTAAATTACACCAGTCTACAAAAAAAGTATTGGACTCAATTCAAAGGGGCTATGACTATACCTATATACTATTTCTATTCGCAGTGACGGTAGCAGATGTGCTTTAAGTTTAATATATGTCTATTTTTCATTGTCATAATTTATTTTAACGTAAAGAAATTATTTATTAATTTAATACAATGTATATTCTACAGCCGCATTTAATTATATTTGACATGCACTAATTCCACAATTTGCTGCCTGAAAATATTACTCCTTGTCACGCTAGCGATATTATATACATAAGTTAGGTTCTCTTACAAAAGAAAAAGCAACTATTTTTTCTTTTATTACTAACTTTTTAAAATCCGTGTTTTATAATTTACAGGAAAATGTTCAGTTTTTTTGAAATCATAAACCAATAATTCTTCTGCTGTACATTGCTGAAAAATCGTTGTCTGCTGCGTTCACGTTAAAAAGATAAAACATAATTTTTATTAAAAAAAGGTTTCATAGCAAAAATTTCCTGTTTTCCAACTCGCGTTTAAAGACGTGGTATTTTAAGTCTCAAATATTAAATTAAATTTAGGGTTCTTTTTAAATTCTCCTAACTAATAATAACTTACCAAGTTCAATTAAACATATATATATAAAATATATATAAA
>JAHBCN010009361.1:0-35353 GCA_019359885.1 Listronotus oregonensis | reverse complement strand
AAAAAAATTAAAATTTTATTAAATTTAAAAAAAATATATATATATATATATATATATATATATATATATATATATATATATATATATATATATATTAATATATATATTTTATATATATATATTATATATTATTATCATCTATTTATTTTAATATTTTTTTTAAGACAAGATGCCAATTAAGTTTCAGCTAAGAACGACAAATTATTTCATGAAAGGTTTTCAGGTAATTTAGAGCCCTATTTATTTAGAACGTTGATTTATTTCTTCTCTTCTGTATCTGTAGTTTGATCACAGACCCGAAAGGTATTCAGAATTTCTTGTTGTAGTTAAACCCTTAGCCAAATAAGCTCAAGTAAACTTGTCTAAGGGGTCAGTTTAAGCAAACATGTTACTCCTGCGACCTTAAACAACAAAGCGACAACATATGTTTTGCATTGTCTTGTTTTGGACAATATACAGTGTGTTCCATATAAAAATTAATTATAAATAGCATTAAAAATATCATGTGCGACCTTGCCCAAACGTCTTCAAAAATTTAGTCACTTTTCTTATAAAAATCCTAACATGAATTTTGTTAAATTTTGTCTTGAATAGTTAAATTGTATCTTAAGTAAAAATATTGGTTTTCGTGTGGCAGCGGATTTAAGATGTCAGTCTATAACTTTTTTAGGCAACTAACTTGGTTATTTTTTATTTAATTTTTTGTATATAGCATAAAAATCACATATTTTTAGTTTTATTCCTTTTGTTAATAAACAACATTTTATTATGTTTTTCCAACATTTTTGCTGGCATTTTCAAGTGACCTAAACTGATGGCTGCTCGATTTGGAATATTTGGAACATTGGAAATATTTATGGGTAAAGGAGGAACACGTCTCCTGTAGGTCGACGGTGGGCAAAAATTGACACTTTTTGTTTAAGAAGTGTTTAAGGTAAGTTAACTGCTTTTCTTTAAATAAACGAAGAATACTTAATATTGCAGAAAAAGTTATATGTTGTTAAACATGTTCGTTCAAGAATGTTATTCATTTCGTCAAGTATTTTTGGAAATTGTTTTAGTCCCCTTTTGCATACAAAATAAAGTTATTAGAATGTGGATTCTCACAATCATCATTTAAAATGTGTGTTTTATTTTATTTAAATTCACATATTTTAACAATGTAAAATATATGGCACCAATTTTTAAAAGCCTTTTTAATATTTGTTAGTAATATTTTACCCTTAGTTAGAACTTTGTTGGAGTGTACGAAAATTTTCTCGTATAAACTGTTTAAAAAAGATATGTGCTAGCCAAAATTGTTGGTAAAAAACACAAATAAAGTAATATGTATCTTACTATAGAAAAACTACTATTTTTGTATCAAAAACTTAGGGGAACATTCTGAAATCTGCCCAAAATAAAAAAAAGTTTTACGGGTTTATATCGAAAAAAGAAATTTTTCTTTCGGCTGCGGGTTGTTCCAACCGCACAGACAGCTGTACTGACTGTCCCTGGTCTCCCGACGCACAGAAACCTTCTAACTTTTATTTTATGCGCTTGTTTTTTGGCGCGCGAAATCTCGAGCCTTTATTGGATGCGCTACGTCATCACGAGTTCACGAAGCCATAGCGACGCGACGGCTTTCTTTGGTTAGCTATTTTTAAATTGATTAAAAGGAATTTTATTTACACTTTAGCGGTGTTGCCAAGATTATATGGAAAGTTTACTTATTAAAATAGATTTTTTATATTTTATAAAAAATAAAAAAGGAATGTTAACGTATTTATAGTTATAGTAAAACAGCTTATGTGTTGTTAAATGTGTTTCTGCAATATTTATATTAAAATATGTTTCTATGACTTTATTCTAAAATTTAAATAAATAAAGAAACATTTTTAAATTCAATTACATGGGAGAGGAAGTACATGTAGTAGTTGCCGATTCTTCGACAACCAACTTGTTGTTAAATGGTATATACATCATTAAAAATGTTTTGAAATCATTCTAGTAATTTTTTCCCTTTGATACCAATTAAAAAGATAAAAACCTTAAATTTAAACCACAAAATTTGAAGTATTTAAAAAAAGTAAAAGTTATAAAATCAAACTTTTAAAAAATTTAAACCTTTGTTAAAAAAGACATTGTTAATAAAAAAAAAATTGAAAGTAACCCTGACGAAAAAACTTTCAACCCACCAACCCCCCCACTAACCCTGGGCTCGCTATTTATACCATCATTCCACTTTTGGAAAGGTTATATTTTTTTTCCATTTGTTTTAATTATAATATAATGTTCTTTAAAACGACTATTTACCAAAAACATAGCATCCCGAAATGCTTCTTTTAACAAAATCGATACATTTTGCAATTACAGTTCTCCGTCAATATATGTAATAACGGCCCAATCCACTCCGACTTGAATTAATTTTAATAGCAGAATATATCCTTAACACGGGCTTAAACTAAACCATAACAAAAAGCCACTATAATGCATACATAATTAATTTAATGAGTGTAAGCCTGTTTGAAATTTCAAAGTCTCCAACACGACTTGTCGGTTCGTCTAAACTTCGGCGGATGCAAAACAACACTCGTAGCAGTTGCGGCTCCTTGTTGTAGCTTCTTAATACCTTGCCGCTTCAAAGACGTCGAACCACAATAGATTTTTCTTTACGATAACAAAGGTATAAGATAACAGGTTATTTTATACATATTAGGGATTATGGTAATATTACAGATTTTTGTTACCTATAAATACATAACATACATAATAGGTATAGCAAATTATACAGGTTGTTTCCTAAGTAAGCTTAAATATTTAAAAGGGTAATTCCTCAAGTGTATTCATAAAAAAGTTTTTTTAATCTTGGGACAGTCCACGAAGTCTGATGCCGTACCGTGGGTCTCTTAAGTGTGGTGAGAGGAAGCTTGTTCACACGGGACTTAAATTTTTGGAGATTGGGAGGAAAAGGAAAATTTTCTGCGGGAAGCAGGTTCCATAGTCTTGACACTCTAGGGATGAAGGAACGAAGAAAGCAGGAAGTTCGGGGCCTCTCTAACTGAACTGTAAAAACATGCATAAAAGTTGCACTACGTGTTGCTCTGTTGGGAGCTGCCAGGGAAGGAATTATACTGGCCAATTCCTCCGAGCAGAAGCCGTGAAAATACCTATAGAAGAGCGACAGATCCCCTACAGCGCGACGGTGGGCAAGAAGAGGAAGCGTTTCTGTGAGCGTTGGATCATTAATAAGACGAACGACTCTTCTTTAAATAGAGTCCAGAATGCTAAGCGTTGTAGGGGACGCCATTCTTCAGACATGAGAACAATATTCTAAAGAGGGTCTGATTTGGAATACATACAGAGTGTACAGATTGGAAGAAGAGAAATATTTTCTGGCTCGGAAGAGGAATCCAAGCTTTTTGAAGCAGCTGACAAGATTAAACGACTCTTTGTTCTGCAGAACTTGGCCGCTCATAAGTAAGGGATGAGCATTGGAGAAAATCAAAGCACCAGCGAAGATTGGACTTGTTTTCGAGGCATTAAACTAAACTGATTTTTGGAGCCCCAATTCAAGATAAGTTTGAGGTCTTGTAAAAGAGATATCTGCAATGACCTGCGCTAGTTTTCCAAATAAGAATTACATGGTGGCATGGAAATTGAATACTAGATTGGAGGGTACTATCGTCAGCAAAACTATGAATGGGATTGATTGTGGAAGAGAGAAGATCGTTAATGTGTAGAAGAAACAGCGTGGGTGCCAGCACTGAGCCCTGGGGCACCCCAGCATTAATTTGGTAGAAGCTGGAGGAATTACCATCTACATTTAACATAGGTCGAGAAATGTGTCCCTTTCAAAATACAGGATGTTTTATTTTACTATTTATTGTAATTATCGGGAAATCGAAACGTTTTCATTTTTACCACGCTTTTATTAGCTTGACCTGTATGTATATAACTTTTAACGTAATTTTTACTTATTTTGAGAAGCCCAATTAACTTAAAAATTTGTACAGGGGTCAAGAGCCGATAACAATACAATTTTTTAATAACCTAATATCATTACTAGGATCATTAAAACTTAAAAAATACCTCAATTAGTTTTCAAGTTAAGTGTTTACCATTTATCCATTCACAGAACGACGGTAAATGTCATTTTTCTTTATCGAATAATTTTTAAAAAATTCTTACTACTAAAATATATTTAAAGCAAATAAATGATACAAATATAGTACCCAAAAGTCGCTACAGCCTTTTTCTGCAGACATTTTAAAAAAATTGTCTAAATCATTAAGTCAAACGTATTACAATCGACCGCTTCTGTGTCATAATTTTTAATTTTGGGAAACTAAATAGGAATATTAAAAAATACTTTAAACCAATTTTAAATAAAATAACTTTAAAGAAATTGTAAAAAAAATATTAAGGACTCTAAAATCAAAACTAAACTTAATTTTAAAAAAATTAATTTAAATATAATATACTAAAAATCGAGGTTCTTAAATAAGGTTACTTTTGATATTGTTTTGAGACTAAAAAATAAAAAAATTCATTATAGTTTAAAAAAAACCCAAAAAAACGCGCTTTCATATAAAATCGAACCAAAAGACAAAACTATTTTTTAAGTATAAAGAGTTTGTGTTACAATGATCAATTATGACTAATTAATTTAAAATAAGATTAAAATAAAAATTAGGTTATTAACAAAACAATTTAAATTTAGTAAAAAAGCGTGTGGGGCAATTAATTTTCATAATAACCCCAATACGTAAATAGCTACCAATAAAATAAGAGAAGAAACTGGATTATTGTTGCACTTCAGCTCTAGAGGTAGTTGCAGACAACCTTTGCTGTCTGCTAAAGGTGAACTAAATTCAATAGATGCAAAGGTTTTTAAAGACGCGCTTCAAAGATACTATTGTTATTTTTGACACAAAGTACACATGTTTTTATTTAACAAATATACAGGATATAAAATATGGGGTGATACGCCAGTGGGGCGTATCAGCAAATCAAGTCAAATTTTTACAAATATATACAAATACCTTAAGTCGTTCAACGTCACCGTTTTGGAACCTATACAGTTAAAAAATATTTTGTGTTTAAATTAAACTAAAGTATGAATCTTTTTGACAAATAAAATAAACTTTAATTTATTTTAATACAACAAAAGCAAAAAAAAATATAAAAGGAATATATTTACCTTAAAAAAAGAATTTTAAACAAAAAATTTTTTTTTTGGGCTTTAAGTTTAAGAATTTTTTTCGGGCAAATTTAATTTAATTTTTTTTAAGGGTTTCCTTTGGGGAAAATTTTTTTTAAAAAAAAAAGGGAAATAAAGGGAAACTGAGACCCCCAAAAAAAAACAAAAAAAAAGGAAATTCCCCAAAAATTTCCCCACATTCCTTTAAAAATTTTTTTTTGGGGCCTTTTAAATTTTTTTTTGGAAAAAAAAAATTTTTTTTATAAAAAAATTTTTTTTTTTTAAAAAAAAAAAAAATTTCCCCTTAATTTGGGCGGAAAAAAACTTGTTAGGAAATAAAATTTTTTTAACAAAAAAACCCCAAATGGAAAAACTTGAGCTTTGATTGGATGTAGCGGCGCGAAAAGTCTTTAAAGGGGTTTCGCAAAGCGATCCCGGGCGCCCTCACCCTTGCGCAAAAGTTTTTTAATTATTAGAGCGGTGTTTCAATATTTTTTTGGGAAAATTTAAATGGTTAAAATTTTTTTTTATTTTATTAAAAAATGAGAAAAGAATGTTTGCCTACTTATGGCTATGCTAAAATAGCTTTCATGTTGTCAGACGTGTTTCTGCAACAAAAACAATTGTAACATTTAATACCATGCACCCCACGCTTTTTACTATAATTGAATAATTTTGGTAATAATTTAGTTTTTAATTTATTTTTATTTTAAATAAATTAGTTTAAACCCAAATTTTTGGACTTCCTATCAAAATGTAAAAAAAACCCTTTTTTTACTTATTTAATTATTTTCTACTTTTTAGTTCGATTTGCTATAAAAGCGGTTTTTTTTTTAAACTATGATATAATTTAGACTTATATTTTTTTCCTTTTTCTATTAGTTTTTAACATGTTAATAAATATTGTTTATTAGGCTCATACCATGTTACTAATTATTCTTAAAACAAATTACATGTACATTTTAAAATAAATTTATTTTTCATATATTTTTAATAAAATCCTTTTTTTCCTAAACCGGTCTACAACTAAGAAAATGCTAATAGACATTTTATGTTAGAAATTAAATAAAGATTACAAAAATAATTTACAAAATTAAAAATATCAGTAGGTGAACGAAACAATGTAGCTATCATTATCCGCATTAATAATGCAATACATGCTAAAAAAATTTGGGGGGAGGGGTTTTTTTCCTGGAATCAAAACTTTTTCCCAAAATTTTAAATTTCAAAAAAAATAAAAATTAATTTTTTTTTCCTTTTTATGGCCCTTTGACAATTTTAAATTTTAAAAGTTATGTATTTTAAATTAAATTCGGTTAAAAATATTTTTTTAAAACTTGGGTTTCGGTTTAATCTTGACTGCACACTTTGCAAAAAGTAGGAAAATATTTTTTTCATTTACCACTGATATGACATTCAGTTACGAAATATTTAATTCAAAATCGATGTTTTCTAACGATGTTTCCGACAAAGTTTTTTTAGCAGCTTAAACCAAACAACAGCAAAAAGATTTTGTTATGCATGCATAATTAATTTAATCGCAGTAAGCATGTTCGAAATTCCGAAGTTGCTGACTAGGTTTACAAAGTGAGTTCAAATTCGGCTGATGCAAAAACAAATACACAGTCTTAATTGCAATTTAAGGTTGTCCTTTCTTAGCTTATAATTAAAAGCATAATAAAGACAGTAAATTAAAATTATTTCTATTGAATTCGCGGTAGGCTCTAGATGAAACATTGTAACAAATTTAATTTAAAATAAAAAACGGTGTAAAGTTTCACAAATTTTTTATTCAGATAGATCTGACACGTGTTTCGGTCTCACGACCATTTTCAAAGGTCTTTTTAAGAAGAATGAGCTTAAAAATAAAATAAAATCATCTTAAACTTACACAGATGGCCTATAGTAAACATTTTATGAGTGGCACTAAATTATTTTAATTGCAGCGTCTAAGATGGGCGTAAGGACAAAATCTGTTTGGGTATTTGTTAAGTTGTTCTACATCCCCATTATTCAAAAATGATTATTAGTTCATGCAGTGTTCCGCAAAACCGGTATTTCTCTGCTGTGTAGAATTGAATTCCTGTGTTCTTTATTCTATCCTGGTAAAGAACGCCTGTTTGTTCTATATAGGTTGCGTCACACTCATTTAAATATATTTTATATATTCCGGATTGCTGATTCTTAGGACTTTTTTCTTTGTTATTTACTAAAACCATTGCCAAATTATTTTTGTTAACTGGAAATACAACTGAATTCTGATTTGCGAAAATGATTGCTAATTACTTACACTTTCAGAGACATAATTTATAGCAAACCATTTTTTTTTAGCCTTACTATCATTATTTGAAGTAATGTGTATATAAATGCTTTTGAATATTTTTATGTGTTTTTGTTCCTATCAGTTTGTTGATGATTGCGGGACTGTATCCATTATTTGTAGCTATTGTTTTTATTATATTGACTTCTCTACTTATCTGAATAAAAAATTTGTGAAACTTTACACCGAGTGTTTTATTTTAAATTAAATTAAAATCATATTGGTCATCTTAAAACTGTTTCTTCTTATGAAGTATTTGTGTATAACACTTTTTAATTTACCCTAAACAGTTGTTTCTCACTTTATAATTACGTATAAACCAGATTTAAAAACAAATATTTACCCTAAACCATTCCAAACTATTCAAAATTTCGTAATATTTAAAATATTTTTAAAATTTACACAATGACTAATGTACTGCTTCGTTAATTCTTTTAAATTTACACGTCGCCACATAGTGGCATGAAACGAGGTAGACTGTTTTAAAAAAAGGCTAAAGAACGCTCAGCTTTACCAAATTTCAATTTTTTTAATAAAAAGCTTATGAAATTTGAAAAAGATTGACGGAGCTCTTTTTTGAGATTTTTGTCCCAATTGGAAAAAGTGGCAACTGAAATTTTAAGTAAAATATATTTTAACTTGATATTTTTGCCTAAATATTGTTACTGGGGAGTTTTTGGGGTCACCAATCACGAATATGAGGTCGAAGTTTAATAAAACTTTAAATCCAAGAAAGCGGATTTCAAATGGCGGGTCTCAAAATAAACAAAAAACACTTAAAATAAGGGGAATATGATAAAAGATTTTCATTTAAACATTTAAAGGATAAAACATTCGTGGTCACTAATCACAAATATGAGGTCAAAGTTAAAAAAAGTATAATTGAAGATGGCTAATCCAAAATGGCGTGAATCAAAATTGGAAAACACAAAAAATAGAAAAAATATGGATGAAACATTTTACTTAGGGGTTTTCGTAGTCTCCAGTCACGATTATGAGGTCAAAGTTTGAAACGTTCCAAATCCAAGATGGCTAATCCAAGATTCCGCCATCTTGGATAAGCGTATCACAATAGAAAAATACTTAAAATCCGTAGAATATGAATGAAACATTTTACTCAGGGTTTTTAGTCACTGATCACGAATATAAAGTCAAAATTTAAATAATTTAAAATCTAAGGTGGCTTATCCAAGATGGCGGATTCCAAAAAGCAAGCATGCAAACAGAAATTTTCTAAAAATCCGGAGAATATGGATAAAACGTTTTACTCGGAGGTTTATGTTTACTTATCACGAATATAATGTACCTAATGAAACTAATCGGAAATCCAAACATTATTCAAAAATAAAGGTATTTAATTTGAAAGGTGACCATTTTTACCATTTGCTTAATAAAGTTGATCACGAATTCAAAGTCAATTTTGTCGGACTCTGCTAGTTTTTGAGTTATAACGCCCACTCAAACCTAACCAAAATTGACTTCAGATTCGTGATCAGCGCCTCAAAAAACCCCTGTATACAAAATTTCAATAAATTCGGCCGTTGGCCCGGTAAGTAAAAAATTACCAAATTAAAATATGAATGCAGGGGTATCAACATAGAAAAGCACTGAAGATCCGGAGAATTTCGGCGAAATATTTTACTCAGGCTTTTTCGTTTTGAGAATATTTCTGTTTTCATGCTTTTCATCTTGGATTAGCCATCTTGAATTTCAATTTTTTTAATTTTAACTTCAGATTTCTGATAAGTGACTACGAGAACTCCTAAGTAAAATGTTTCATCAATGTTCTTCGGATTGTGAGTGCTTTTCTATTTCTATACCCGTCATTTGGGATCCCCCATCTTGGATTTAGATTTTTTAAAATTTTGATCCTATATTCTTAATTTTTACTTGAAAATATAGAGTACAAATAGGTTGTACCCAAAGATTTAAAATTTCATTTGCCAATTTTTAAATTAGGACCGAATTAAAAAAAATATTTAAAAAAATCTCAAAAAACGGCTCCGACAATCTTTTTTAAATTTCATAAGTTTTTCATAAAAAAAAATTGGTAAAGCTGAGCGTTCTGTAGCCATTTTTAAAACAGTCTAACTTGTATCACGCCAGTCCATGGCGTGATCCCGTTAAAATTCAATTTGTAAAATTTAATAACTAACATTTTAAGTGCATTTTTATTTGTTTAGTACATTTAATTGTAGTTAGGAAAAAATGCAGATAAATCGTTCTTATTGCAAGATTAAGTGCAGTACGCAACAAAAATATGCATTCATAAGAATTTATGCCGAAATATCAGTTGCGACTCCAGGATTTTCAAAAATTAAGAAAGGCAACTCTCTCGGTGACGTCATGCGCAAAACGAATAAATTTTGAAACGAATGTGTATCACATTTTGTTCTGCCATAAAGATCAAGGTGCGATGCGCAAAACAATCTATCATATGATTAAGATCATTAATCGCCAATTAATATTCGAGCTACCTACAGTATTTTTTAGCGATTGTTTTTTTAGCAAATTTTAAAAATCATAATTTTTCTGGAATTTTTTTAGGGGTATATTTTGGGTTTTTGGCAACGAATCTAACCAATGTTGATTTTAGAATTTAAAAAAAACCTGTAATGTCAAGAACAAGGTTCTACAGCAAAACAACGTTTGTGTATATTTTGTTGACTGTGCTAAACTCGCTTTATAACATAACATCACGAAATATTAGGGGCTATTAATGGATTATGTGTACATAAATATTCACATATAAACAATCACTGAAAAATAATATTGTTAACAGTAGATAAATTTTCAGGTTTTGCAAAAAATAGTTATTAACTCTTGGCAACACTTCGTAATTTGGACGTATCGATATCCCGATACATTCACGTATGTCTAATAACGCTCCGAAACATATTATGTACTAAACATAGATATAACTTGGGAGTAATATAACTTTGCCAACAAGGCGGGTAATAGCCGACAAGCAAGTTAGTTAATATAGGAAACAAGATGGTCAAAACTAATCGAGACACATGTTGTGGGACCTAATAAACATGTTTGACCATGCAAGTAGGTATTGAGTCGGGAATTCGACTACTAACAATAAATCGAACTATTAAAATAAAGAAATATTATGCTTGCCAATGCATGATATTTTTATTATTAGAAGATATCAGGAAATAAAAACGAAATAAAATAAATTACACTGGTTTACAAAAATTTAATTTTTATCTGTTGCCGCGAATTTTATGGTGGCTGTTGCTTGCTTATTGCATGTTATTTTCAAATGTACTCTCAAAAATTTTTGTGCAGCTCAAAAACTTTATTGTTGATTTTTATCATTTTAGTGTATTTTCTTGTTGATAATGTGTGTTTTACTCTTTTCATATAAATAAAAAAATAGGGGTGTCCCAAAAGGTATGGTCCAAAGTTTGGGATCATGTAGATTGGATCAAAATAAGGTAAAAACTTCATATAACTTTTTGCTCTATGCCCCTTCTTTACCGAGCTATTAGCTCTTAAAGGTAACAATTGAAAATCGATTTTTTTATTAATAACTTTTGAACGGCTTGTACGATCTGAAATGTTTTTTGTAGATTAATTCTAGCTAATAACGGCCTTGCATTAGCTGCTATAAACATGCCCAGAAACCATTAAAGATACCAGGTCCGGACTACCAAATTTGTAAAAAACTTCAAAAATTTTGCAGTGTTGCTATTATTTAACATTTTGCCTTACTGGTAGATTCCTCTGAGTTTTCTATGAAAAAAGGTATACTTATCTTTATTGATAGGACTAGCGCTTCGCGTAAAATGCATTTAAAATCATTAAGGTATACTCGAGGGCTCTCGATAAGATATAACCTGGGGCTCTAATAAGGTATACTTAAGGACTGCCTATGAATCTTATGTCAAAATCTACTACCAAAAGTCAATTTTCAGCTGAAAATTATAAATTAAAAGTTGAAAAAAACTTAATTTATTAAAAAAAATAAATAAAAACAATAAAACCACCAGCAAAGTAGAAACTTAATGATTATTAGCAAATAACAAAAAAAACTACTATGTGTAAATTTAACTAAGGTATGTGTTTAAAGTGAGCACCCTGTACAGCTACACATTTTCTTAATTTACTAAGCCATGCTTTACTGAAACAACATGTTAGATATCTCTTATTGCAGGCATTAAAACATAATTCTTTCTAATAAATCTTCTCTGGTCTGCACAGGAGTTGTATAAACAAGATTTTTGAGATAACCCCATAAAAAAAGTTCAAGGGATTAAGATCAGGGGATCGAAGTGGCCAAGGAAATGGACCACCCTGACCTATCCACCGATTAAGGAATCGGTTATTCAAATATTCCCTTACGATAACACTAAAATGTGTGGAGCACCGTCGTGCATAAACCATAGTTATTTCGAATTTGTAATGGAACTTCTTTCATTAAATTATTTAAGTCCTCCTGAAGGAATTGTAAATAATTTTCTCCGTCAATAATATGACCCAATAAAGTGGTTTTGCTGTATGGTTTTATTGTTTTTATTTTTTTTTTGTCAAAATAAATTAAGTTTTTTTTAAACTTTTAATTTATAATTTTAAACCTGAAAATTGACTGCTGGTAGTAGATTTTGACAAAAGATTCATAGGGAGTCCTTAAGTACACCTTATTAGAGCCCAGGGTATATCTTATCAGAGCTCCTCGAGTATACTTAATGATTTTAAATGCATTTTACGCGAAAACCGCTAGTCCTATCAATAAAGATTATACCTTTTTTCCATAGAAAACTTAGGGGAATCTACTAGTAAGGTCAAAATGTTAAATATGGCAACGCTGCAAAAAATTTGAAGTTTTTTACAAATTTGATAGTTCGGACCTGGTATCTTTGATGGTTCAGGGCATGTTTATAGCAGTTAATGAAGACAGATATTGAGTAAAAATTAACAACAAAAATTCAGATCGTAAAGCCTTTCAAAAGAATTAATAAATCGATTTTCAATTGTTACCTTTAACAGCTAATAGCTCGGTAAAGAAGGGGCATAGAGCAAAAGTTATATGAAGTTGTGACCTTATCTTTGATCCATCTACATGATCCCAACCTTTGGACCATACCTTTTGGGACACCCTGTTTATATAATAAAATAGTAATAATCATATAAATAAATAATAAGACATTTTTCTTAATGAAGCAATTTTTCTATGGAAAATGGGTTTCGGCCAATTGCTTTTAAACTTTGCATAGAAATAGTTTTCAACACGCTCATCAAAAGTCTCTACGGGCACAAAACCCAGTGTGGATTAAAGGATATTGGATAGTATTCCGTTACCCTACACTGGAAAAAAATTCGCTATAATTTTTTCAAAATCCGCGAGCAGGAACTTCACATAGCAGGGACATGGGGGGGAGGTGTGAGTGGGTATCCAATTATTATTGTTAGAGGGTAACAAGTGGCCATACAGCTGGCCGTAAAATGAAATTCATGATAAAATTACTTCGCCCCCGTCAACAGGGAAGCAGACTTTAGTAGTTGGTGGAAGGAGGTATTGGTATTGATCAACAAAAATTGCAAGAAGCTGTTTACGTATTGGAGGAAAGTGAATCAGTGGCTGAAAATTTATCAAGAAACTTAGCTGAAATCTGCGAGAAATGCGTGCCAAAGAGGAAAACTGCTTCAAGAGGAAGACCGGTCTACTGGTGGACGAACGAAATAGCAAACTATCGGAAAGATTGTTTGGAAAGACAAAGAGCCTATTCCAAAAGTGCAAGAAGAAACTTACCGGACATAAGACAGCAACTTTGGGAGCAGTTCAAACAAAGCAAAAAGACACTTAAAGATGCTATCAAGAAAGCCAAGCGCGCGAGCTGGAAGACGTTATGTGATACGGTAGATGGTGATATATGGGGGGATGAATACAAACTGGTCGTCAAAAAATTGGCGGGATTCCCACCTAAGCCTTCACTTCCGCTAACCAAAGTAGAAGAAATAGCCCGGCATTTATTCCCAGCTCATGATCCTGTGATGTTTGTCTGTGACGAAAATACTAGATTTGTAGAGTTTACTGTAGCAGAACTGCATGAAGCAAACAGAAAATTAAAAAACAACAAGGCTCCAGGACCTGCAAACATCCCTTCGGATGTTATGAAATATGTGGCTTCAGAAAGACCGACCTACGTACTAAGAGCGTACAATGAACTTGCCTCTAGAGCACATTTTCCGGAAAAGTGGAAAAAAGTCAAATTGGTCCTTCTACAGAAACCAAATAAACCTCTAGAGAATCCAGCAGCATATAGACCAATATGTTTATTAGACATAGAAGGCAAGCTTTATGAATATCTTAAATAAATAGGCTTAAACAAGAACTGAGACGTACTGAGGATCTATCACAGAGGCAATTTGGCTTTAGGGAAGGCAGAAAAACAGTCGATGCTATTAAAGAAATTATCCAAATAGCAGGAGAAGCAGCGGGGTACTCGTGTTTTCATCGTAGACTATGTGCGATGATCACGCTCGATGTTAAAAACGCCTTCAATAACGCATCATGGCAACTAATCCTAGAGCAACTGAGAAAAAGAGAATATACTGTATGATGACCTCCTAGAAACAGAGCTTCCAAATGGCGCAACACTAATCGGGTTTGCGGATGATATTGCAGTGGTGGTGGTGGCGAAACATGAGGAAACACTTATGGACATTGCAAACACCGCCATTCCAAGGGTGGTAAATTGGATAAAAGGCAGACGACTTGAATTAGCACCAGAAAAAAACGAAGCAGTCCTTCTCACTACCAAAAGAAAAATCCAACCAATACAATTCATAGTGGAAGGCATAACGGTGCCAGTGAGTCCAGCAATTAAGTATCTGGGAGTATGGATAGATACAAAGTCCCTTTGCCGAACACGTAAGAAAATATCTGAAAAAACAGAAAAGACTATCGTTGCACTATCAAGTCTGATGCCGAATATTGGAGGACCTCGTTCATCGAAAAGAAAAATAATCCTGAGTGTGATTCATTCACAAATTCTGTATGCAGCTCCGATTTGGCATCAAATAACCGAGAATAAAAAGCTTTTAAATAAACTAAGTCGAATCCAACGCAGGATGGGTATTAGAATAATAGCGCGTATAGGACAATATCTGGGGAAGGGATTGGAGTAATATCAGGAGTACCCCCTATTGACCTATTTATAAAGGAACGATACGAAAGATATAGTGGAGAACCACCTGACATCGCGAGGGAAACACTTATGTCTAGATGGCAACAGAAGTGGACAAACGGCACCTACGGCCGATGGACATGGAGACTTATACCAAACATCGATATATGGATTAATAGAAAATTTGGAGAAGTGGACTATTATCTTACCCAGGCATTGTCTGGTCATGGATGTTTCCAAAAGTATTTATACCAACGGCAAATCATAGACTCCGAAAACTGCATTTACTGTAAGGACGTAGACGATGTGGAACACACCCTATTTTACTGTTCGAGGTGGCAAGATATAAGACTAAGGTACAGAACAAAAACAGGGAAATTATTTAGTGAGGATAACCTAGTTGCAGGCCTGTTGCATCTGAAACAGAGTGGAATACCACCTATAGAACCATTAGACAAATAATAGAGACTAAGGAAAGAGACAGTAGATAAATATAAAAGGCTACCAAACCGAGATAAAGTTTTTAAAAGACCTCAACGGGAAGAAGGCTTACACCTTTCCCTTAAGACCTATAGTTGGGCAGCGAAGTAATGCTGAAAGGCGGTTCCACTGCTCAAGGGCCGGAGCCGGGGTTTTTAGTCGGTAGGCGCAATCAAGAGGGTGTGAATCCGGCACTAGCTGGCAACGAACACCTTAGTCAGCTGTCTTTCTGAAGATTTTTGACCCTCGGTATAAAAAAAAAGGGTATTGGAGAGGGACTGGCTACATACCCCATAAAAAAAATCCAGCTACAGAGAATGTCAGGATGTAGCTTTGTAACTATTTAAGTGGCTACAATTCGACAGCACTATCAAAAAATTCCGCAGAGCAATTGACTTAACTATTAGTAAAAAGAATCCCCAGTGACCTTTGAGAGTAATTTTGGGAGAGTTGGAGGGGTTTTCGGATTTTGTGCCCGTAAAAACTTGTGATCAGCGTGTTGAGAACTATCACTATGCAAAATTTGAAAACAATCTTTGTCCAAAACCCATTTTTTTAAGGAAATATTGGGGGGTCTTTTATGTGTTTTTTTTTTCGTAGATATCTGAAACTCAATAACTAGAGCTGATCAAAAAAATTGAATTATATATTTGAGCTTAGCATGCCATGATTAGCCAACAACAGCCAAAATTTTCCCGGCAACAGATTCATTGTAAACTGGTGTTATAGTTAAAAATAATAAAAAACACTCTTTTATAGCAAATCAAACCAAAAAGTAGAAATTAAACAATTAAAGTGAAAAAGCGTAGGGTGCTTAGTATTAAATATTACAATTATTTTATTATTTTAATAGCTTTTTACAAAATTAGAGCAGTTATAAAAATATAGTATATTGCACTCCACGCTTTTTACTATAATTGATTATTTTCTACTCTTTAGTTCGGTTTGCTATAAAAGCGTGTTTTTTTACTTTTTTTAAACTATTATCATAGGCGTGCGCACAGTGGGTGCCGTGGGTGCCGTGGCACCCCCACTAGTCTGAAAAAGATTACTGTATTTAAAATATGAAAATTATTATTTGATAAGGTTCGGTTTAAAAATTACACGCGAACGCACCTTTTCAAAAATGAGTATGGTAAAATCAAAATTAAGATCCACAATGCGCCAAGAACGTTTAGAAAATCTCCTGGTTCCATGTTTGGAACAGGAATTAGCCGCAAATATTGATATTAGTACTGTGATAAACGAATTTTTAAAAAAATGTACCTTATGAAAGAAGAATGATTTTATAACAAATAATGTATCATGTACTTGGTTTCTTATTATTTCATAAATATTTACCAAACATTTCTAAGAATTTATTCTTATTAATTTATTTTATTAATAACAATGTATTAATATCGATATATTGTTATTCATACTTTTATTCACTTCATTATTATTATTATTATTATTATTATTTAGAAAGATCCGACATGACGTATCCCATGGCTCCGACCCCATAGGGCGTCATGCGGAAGGCCATCCGTATCGAAGACCACTCCTCGCGTCCGCTCGGTCAGTGATCTTCGGCCAAATTCATTTGCCTCAGTAAACGAAGGGACCCAAGGACAACAGATTTCTGCATTTTCATCACCAGTTGTTCGGGTGAATGTTGACATGCGGGAATACACTTTAGCTCCCCAAAAATTTTCCTTATGCCCCCCAAAACGCCGACAATCAGGACAACCAATCGCACGTTATACTCCGGATAGAGCCTCCGTAGTTCGCCAAGTAGATCCTGATATTTGGCTCGTTTCTCCCGTTCCTTTATATCGATGGTAGTTTCGCTGGGCGGAGAACTCAATTACATACATAGAGTTATTTCTTTTATCAAGGAGAACGATATCAGGTTTATTGGCGCGAATTTGATGCGTAGTTGGGAATGCATAATTCCAATATATGCGACAGTTGTCATTTTCCACTACTGCCTCGATATCGCCGGGAGCAAATGGCAAAATTTCCGTTTCGTCGATGCCGTAATAATGTCTGAGGTGATAATAAAGTACCCGAAGCGCATCGTTATGTTGGTGGATGTAACCACTTACAGCATGCACTGGACAAGCTGACAATAGGTGCATTAGTGTTTCGGGTTGCTGTCGACAAGCTCGACAAGCAGTATCAGGAATATTAGAAAACTGGCTTCGGTATACCAATGTGTTTATCACCCCATCCTGGCATGCTAATAGGAAACCCTCGGTCTCAGACTTAAGCTCAGCAGATTTTAAAAACCCAAACGTGAGGTTTCGAGATAGATTGAGTCTTTCTATGTTTCGGTAAAATATGTGTTGGCTTATTAATGATCTTCTAAGCATCTGTGTCTGCTCTTTTAACGCAGTTCTACGCTTTAGAGTCTTACAAGTGACTGGTCGTCATTTGGATCTATTGTAAATCTGAGACCGAATTTCTTTCTGCTCGCTCCGCTGCCTTGAATAGAAACGCTCCAACATTAGCTATTTCGTGTGCTCTTACTAGTTGCATCAGTGGATCATACTATTGGCAACTTTACAAGCAAACTCAAACCAGTCGATCGTGCATACACTCTAGCTTAAAGGCCATGACCTCCCTGGTGGCGTGGGAGGTAAATACGGGATGTTGATGAGCGCGGGTGGATGCTACGGTGAAGATGCATCATTTTTCGTGTGCTGACGTCCAGCTCGCGCAGTTCCTCTCGCGTCCACTTAACCACTCCAAAAGAGTAAAGTAATACAGGCACTGCTAGCATGTTGGTAGTATTATTATTATTATTATTATCTCGGCACCCACACCAGCTTTACCCTGCGCACGCCTATGACTATTATTTACTTTCTTATTTTTAAGTCCCAGAACAACACAAAAAGTAGTCTTAATCGAGAGCCTTCATTTTTAGTATATCTTTTATTTGTCGATAAATCTATTATGATCAACGGATCATAACAAAATTTTATATGGAAAAGGAAAACCCCACAGATAACCAACATAAATGTCAGTGAAAAACCCTTTTTCCAAAAATAATTTTGTTGCCTGGATTCTTGTATATAGCGTTTTGTGCTTTTTTGGCCCTACGCATTCGCCAAGTATTGTCATTTTAAAAAAGTGTTAGTTTATTTTGATGATTCTAGTCAGGACATTAGAACAAAGTTAATAATTGTATTGTCATCGGCACTCGACCCCCATACAAATAATCAAGTTAATCAGACTTCTTTATATTGTTGAAAATTAAGTTGAAAGATACATAGATACATAAATACATAGATCATAGATACATAGATACATAGATACATGGATACATAGATACATAGATACATAAATACATAGATAAATAGATACATAGATACATGCACGGGCGGTTTATCAGAAAAGCAGTTTGGATTTAGAGAAAAACGGCAGACTGTCAATGCAATAATGGAAGTCATTAAAGCCGCGGAAGATGCTGCAGCCTACACTCCTGCACATAGACGCCTTTGCACAACTATTACGTTACATGTCAGAAATGCTTTCAACAATGCTTCATGGCAAAATATACTGGACTGCTTAAGAAACAGAGGAATAGATGAAGGCCTCGTTAACATAATTAGGTCCTATCTCTCGGAGAGAGAAATAATTTTGGAAGCAGAAGGCAAAACAAAAATTAAGGAAATCAATAGCGGTGTTCCACTAGGCTTAGTTCTCGGTCCTACACTGTGGAATATTATGTACGATGACCTTCTGGAAATTGAGCAACCTACAGAGGTTAAACTAATTTGATTTGCTGACGATGTGGTAATAGTTGTAACGGCAAAACAGAGGAGTCATTGATGAACAAGGCAAACACGGCTTTGCTCAAGGCAGCAAACTGGTTAAAAAGCAGAAACCTACAACTTGCTCCTAAAAAAACGGAAGCTGTTCTTCTAACAACAAAAAGAAAAATAACACGAATAACTTTTAATGTACAAGGCACTATAATTCGACCAAGTAAAGCCACAAAGTATTTGGGGTATGGCTGGACACAAAACTCTCATTTGCGAAATACATTAATCAAACAATTATGAGAGCAGAAAGTACCATGACTGCCCTGATGAACTTGATGCCAAATATTGGAGGACCAAGAGCATCCAAAAGGAGAATTCTCGCAAGTGTGGTCCATTCACAGATCCTATATGCTGCTCCAGTTTGGGCTCAAGTAATACAAAACAAAAAATTGCTTGCCAGACTTAACAGAATTCAGAGAATCCTCTGTCTTCGAACATGTAGTGGAAGAACTATTTCCCTGGCTGCCGCAGGAGTGCTGTCAGGCATAATTGTCTAAGCAAAATGCTAGATCTTCTCTGCTTATAAGATGGCAGCGGGAATGGGAAAATGAAGCTCACGGACGTTGGACAAAGAGACTTATTCCAAATATCGAAGTATGGCTTAACAGACCGAGTGGAGAAATGGATTACTTTCTCTCTCAGGTGCTCTCGGGGCATGGTTGCTTCAGAAAGTACCTGTTTGATAGAAATAGAGCAGATTCGGACAGCTGTCTATACTGTGGAAAAATGGATGACGTCGAGCATACACTCTTCGTCTGTCAGAGATGGGAAAATGAGAGACAAAAGTTTGTAAGAACAACAAATTTAAATTTTAACGCTGAAAATATGATGGAAATACTAATATTGTCAGAGGAAACCTGGGGCAAAACTTTTAAAGTGTTAAGAGGGATAATAGAAACAAAAGAACGGGAAGCCAGAATAAGATAAAAAAGAGCATAAAATAAGACAGCACTCGTACCGAAGTAATGCGAAAGCGTCCACGTTCTGCCCCATCAATTGCATATGAGTAGCTCTACCACTTGAAGCAAAATGAGAAGTATGTGGTAAAAGTGCATTATAATATCGCTTTTGTCCGAATTTGTGAACCCACACTACATTTGTTTGGCTAGTTTTTTTTTTATAACGAAACCAATGACAAATCGATTGCAGTTCGTATTTATGAGAAGTATGACATTTTCTATTACTTTAAGGTCGAAATTGTTTATTTTTATTTTTGTTTTTATTTTATGTTGTCCATGGATACTTAGAATGAGTTAATGTGTTTTTTATTTTTTTTAAATATATGAAGAAACACAGGAAAGTAAAAAGTTATTTTTAGTTGCTTAATCTTAAAAAATATAAACTATAAGAAAATCATTGGTGTACTTTTTGTCAATAAATGCTGTGGTGCCCACTGAGACGCCACGGACAAATAATTTCAATCAGTTAAGCTAAATAAGCACCTTATTACTTCAAATAACTGCACCAAATTTCACCAAAGGTTTTGGGTATTATGATATTTTATTAATACCGTTTTTTTTTACTAATCTTATCTCAGAAACGAAGCAACTGGACATATGTTCATAGAAACTTTTCTTAAAACGACCTAGCCAATCCTCTGAAGTTTCGTACCGTAGTTAGGAACACTCTGTAAAAAAACAAGAAATACTCCGCAGGTAGTAGGTTTTCCCACAATTCAGGTCCCTGGGTAAAAAACAATTCTGGCTTTTTTTAAGTATGTATGGTGATTACCTAGAAGTCTCATGTATTCATTATTGGAACTTTTAGGATTTTTGGATGTAGTTATAGTTGGCACTCTTTAAATAGGATGTACTCGTAAGTTTATAATATTTGCTTATATTAAAGTGCGTCCTTCTCGCGTTTTTTGATTAATTTTAACATCGAATTTTCGACCATAGGGAATCCCGGTCAGAAAATCTCCAGTCAATATATTCCGATCATTAATATCCCATACAAAAAAATTCCATGACAAAAACATCCTTAAAAAAATATCCAATTAAAAATCCAAGGCAAAAACTTACTAATACAAAAATATTCTTGTCTTTCCCATTATGTGTAACCAAAACTAACCAGAACTAACCATCATCTTCCATATTGCTAGTACAAACACGTGCTCAGCATTTCTTTAACACATTAATTAACACATAATGAGAAATATAAGGATATTTTTGTAGTAGTAAATTTTTGCCATAGGATTTTTTTATGGGATATTTTTTTAATAGGATGTTTTTGTCGGGGAATTTTTTGTATGGGAAATTTTGGCATGGGATTTACATGATCGGGATATATCTTTTTGGGATTTCCTGACCGGCCACCGACCATAGCTTTAATGGGGCATATGGACTTGATAATATTATATGACAATATGCTAGCAATATCAGAGTACTACTGCATTGATGGCCTCTATAATATCTTCTGAAAAACCTTTTCCCTTAAACTGTCCCTGCTCGCTATTCATTTTAATACAAAAACTTGCAAAAATGATGAAACTGAAAAGAGCTTGTTTGTTTGACAGACATAAAACATTATTAGCCATCTGCTTCAGAACGAGGTGCTGTAGAGTTGACATTTTAATCACAACCTGCACCTATTTATTGCAATATAAACCAGGGGTGTCAAATGAAGCACGATAAATCGTGCGATAAAGTTACTTTTCCGCACGATCGAAGAAAAAACATATTTTAAAATTACAAACAACGAATAAACGCATTAAAGTAGCGCATAACATTTATTTTCAGTATTTTATTGTTTTTAAACCACTTTAGCTAGCTTTATAAAAATTTGCTGGTAAAAGAAACTTATTATTACCGTAAATTAACCCTAAACAATATCCCCTTTTAGTAAGATTGATGATAATGACATAGAAATTTTTAAGGTTTAAATAGTAATTTATCTAACAAGTGCGGAAAGTGATACTTTTCCGCACGCGACGGCAGTTACACGAACGACGCGATGCGGAGTTTGGGTAAGCCGCCAAGGGTGGAAAAGACACTTTCCGTACGTGTTAGGTACAACATTTTTTCTACGAGTGTGTGGAAAAAGTCAAACTAAACAAACATTGGATAATATTTATTTTTACCATAACTACTTATTACTATTAACAACATTAATCGTAAAAGAACATTTTGCAAATGAATCGCAGAGGCAAGTTGTTGTGGGTAAATTGCGGAGTTGGAGATTGCCGTTGAGGTGCAATTGAACCGGTCGTCGTTACAGGTAACAGAGACACATTGTTGCTTGCTAGAAGACGGTACAATGGGCCTTGAGTGCGTTTTGCTGTGTTCAAAGGTAGATGAATTTTGGGATAATATTTTGTTTGATAAGTCCTTCTTGAAACTTGTAGAGCTTTCCAGGTAACCTTCTGCAACAGATGACTTCCAACCTGCAAGTCTTTTAATATTCGTTATGCCTTCACCAGAATTAGCTAAGGAACGGCGAAAGCTATGTCCTATGTAAAGTTCTGGGTTTGGAAGACGTAAATAGGCAGCTATTTCAGAGGGCATCTTGCCAAAAGTATTTATTCCTATGCACTGGACAGTAAGCCAATTTTTGTAATTAACAAAAATCTTCTGTGTGGTGTTTCGGGCTTTCGTAAACTGGAATACTTTCTATACAAAGCTAGATATTTTTCATTTTCAATTTCCTCGACAAAACTTCGGCTAGAATGGTTTTTGGAGTCTGGAATATTTACAATTAAAAGATTTCCCTTATCGTCAATATCATCAATGCTAATTTTCATCAATTCTTCTAGACGACACGCACCAGCTAGTCTGAAAATTGCTACTTTAATCACTAGATAGACATCATTTAGAGCATCATTAATAAATTTTGCTATTTCATCTTTCGATAAAATTTTGGCTTTCTTGGGTCTAAATCCCACATTTTGCTTCTTCAAAAATGATGTAACTTTGAAATATTTGCTTAAATCCATGTTCTTTTCGATCTTAATGACACTTTTTAACATGGAATACCTTGACCATAAGGTATTGAGTTTACATGTTTTAGCAAGTTCCGCGAAATATGCCATAAAAACTTCTTCTTTCATACTTTTGATTTTTTTCTCGCCACACAGGTTGTAAATGTTGTATATTCTTTCTTTCTGGTACCTGTGCCTCGAATTGGACGGCAACAAATCTAAATTTGCTATTTCGGCTGCTTTGAGAATGGATTCAGGTAATTCCTCGTCAGAAGACTCCATGGGAAACGTTTTTTATTCAAAATCGACGATACTGATCAGAATGTACTAAAGACACTTTAAATTATCGATTACTTTTAATGACTTTGATCTTTTATAATATGGACACCGGCACCAGTCAAAACTAAAAATCTGACAAGCAAGTTTAATATATACCAGGATGTTTGAAACAATGTTTTTAAAACAATATTAATTTTTAGTGAATATTTCGTTGATTTTACACCTAATTTGTACAAATAAAAGTATACTATGCCAATAATAGAATTATACTCAAGTCAAACTTCAGAATTAAAAACATTTTAAGGGGAACTTTTTATAGGGGGAAAATGATTATTTTCCGCATAGTGTGAAAAGTGACACTTTCCAAAGTAAATTGCGTGCGGAAAAGTGCTGCTTTCCACACGCTAGTAGAAAAAATATTTTTCATGTGAAAAAAATATATTTTGGTAATCATCACTTATGGCTCCTAAAGATATTTTTAAAAATGATAAAATGTTGGTCATAATTCCTACATAGGTTTACTTTAGCTGCCGGCATTTTTAAAATTTATTAAGATATATTATTTTCGCTCGACCCTGCTTTACACACGTAGGTACTATTTCGGTCATAAATTAAATTCTAGAGCCTTTTCATTACAACAATAACTCCTTTAAAAGCACAATCGCCCCTCAAGTAATATGATGAAACAGATTTCTCACACGTACAATTTAGAGCCAGTGTTAAATTTTTAAAGTGGCTCTTTCTGGCTGCAAAGTGCTCTTCAGCGAGTTATAAAGCTTGTTAGCTACTAAATCGAGTTAAGAAGAATAATGGTGAGTAATTGTTAAAAGCCAACAACTTTAGTTCCATCAAATGTTACATCCTATTAAAAGTTAAATTTGCACATTAATTCGATTTAATATTAGATAGTTGTCGTGAAAAAGTGTTCTTTTATTTACAACCATGTAGGATATATGTTGACATTTCAGACTTTTTAAAAGTTTGAAGGGACATATTTCTGACTCTAAAATTTTTTATACAGATGAAAAGTAACATTTACCAGAGTGGAAACTGATTACTTTCCGCCCCGACAAATGTTACTTTTCATCCAGGTAAATGACAACAATCATTAAATAATAATAAATGATTTTTTCAAATTAATTTGACTAATTAAAAAATTTCTTATTATGCCTTAAAACATTATCAATTTTTCATATTAACTATTACAAATATTAAAAGTCCATTCGCGCCGCGAAAATTGGATCCAATTTGGGGTTCGAGGCATAATGTTTTTCTCAAAAACGGTATAAGTTATCGATAATTTTCAAAAACTATATGAAAGCCAACACTTAAATCTAGGCTTCTGCTGTAATAGTTTTTTAATTTTGATTTAGTTTTTAATATTTCCTTGAGTAAAAGTCACCCTAAAATCGGTTATGTTTAGATACTATTTTCTCTTAACTCGACTCTTACTTCAAAAATCCGTTACAGCAAAGGCATAGATTATTTTCTTACCTTTAAAATGGTGCATAACTTATGTCATTTAAGTGAAAAATAGTTACTGAAAAACGTTATCTCCTGTAGGCTTGCATCGGAAACAAACGCATCGTAGTGCACGAATTTGAAAGAACCTAAATAAAATATAATATTTTTAATGCGGCTATACGAAAATTGTGATAGTGGAAGTTTGTTAGTCTTCGCCCACCATCTCTGCGTCCTTTCGCCCGACCCCTAAGGTGTAGCGTAAATGCACTCTTAAAGGTAATCAGTCTAGCCGTAAAGTGTGTTTCCTGCGAAAAATAGTTAGAAGGCCTCAAAAAAAAAAAAAATAAGTGATAGCTCATTTGACGCGGAATGCAAGTCTGAGAAAGACTGAGGATTTTATCTGCCAATAAAAATTCCAATTGGTTTTAACAAAAAACAAAAAAAGTCATTTCGTTTTTTGATGATAACTCAAAAACCATGAGAGATAGCGAAAATTGCAAAAATATTCCTGAAGAGGAGGAAATTTTCGATGAAAAAGTCCCAACCCCTGAATTTCAATCTCCATTATTTATTATCTTAATTTAATGCTGAAAATGGGCCTTCGCGACCTTTAAGGCCCTTGCAGACGGAGACAGTAGTTGCAGCTAGTAATGGCGTCCACAAGTGGCGGCCACTGTATTGTCCAAACAGTAGCCATGCACACAGGGACAGTTCTAACTGCCAACAAAACTGCATTACTCATCTTAACTCTGTGTTCTGCATTACTCATTTTAACTTTGTTTTGCAATAAAAATAAATGAATTTGAGGAGGAATACGAAAATGCAGTGGATGACGCTATTGAAGCAGTTGTGGTTGAAGTAGTCCATTGTCTGAGTGAAGAATTGCATGGGGTACTAAAAAGTACTAGATCTTGTTGGGTCAAGGATTGGGTGGGACGTCGCAGTAACCTAGAGCTTCATCAACGATTTTAAGAGAACTTGCTGATGAAGATCCTCAAGAATATAGAAAAATTCTTAGGATGAGTGTGGACCAATTCAATGAACTCTTATCATTAGTTGAAGGTCAAATTTCAAAAGCTAATACGGTAATGAGAAACGCAATTTCTATAATCTCTTGCAGTTTTTTTTCGTGTACTACCATACACAACTTCAAGTTTCATGTCAGATGTCTTCAGAACAATAACGACAGCATTAAACGACTACATGAAGGTAAGATCAATGAATGTGGACAGTGAGTCAGCCCCTGCATCACTAGTTTTGGATTCGCTTATTTTTAGCACTTTCGCTCTGTAAGTGAACTTGATAGCTTTGATTCTAGCTCTAAGAAATCCTATATCAGGTACTTGTAGTCCCAAAACAACTAATTCATTCTTTAATTTAGACATCGCATTCTCTCTCTTAGCCTTGTTGACATAGTCTGGGTGACGGATATTCCACATCAGTTTATAATTTACATAGCACTCCAAAAACACTGTTATGTTATCCGCACTCCACTTAACACCCGGTGTTTTTTTCTGCTCACCATTACCAGAACTCATCGCTACAATTGCGGATCGACAACAGCTTCCACAGCGTCCAGTGCTCTAATGGCGGCCAGAACATTTTCGAAACGGACAATAATGGCCGCCACTAGGTCACGTGACCACGCTAATGTCCTCTGAGCGGCCAATAATCTCAAACTAGTTTGTCTTTACTGGCAGCCAGTGGGCACTGGCCGTTGGAGCGGCCAGTACCCCATCACACGTAGACAGTAGGTGGACAATTACTGGCCGCCATTAATTGCTAGGTCTACTGGACGCCACTACTGTCCCCGTCTGCAGGGGCCTTTAGGGTTGCGCGCTCGGCGTCAAAACTGAGTACTTCACTCTAAATATTTTTTAGGGTATTAAATATTCATTGAAAATCTTTAAAAAAATATGGTGTATTTAAAACACTTCAAAGAATTTTTCAACAAGTTAGGCAATTGTTTATTTACAAAATATTTTCCAACTTTTTGTCTTTATTATTCATTAATTTTTTTTTTTAATAATTGTCGTATAAATTTTTCGCATTGGGGAGCCTCTTTTAATTTGTCTTTAAAATGGCTATCAAAAATGTAATAGAATATAGGAAGTTTATTAAAAAAAATACTTTGTGTCGCCACCCTGTATATAAAAACGCAACCAACCTGAAAATATCATATAATTAAAGATTCTATTACCTCCAAGTTTTATAATAAACGAGGCCACCCGTACGTGAAACATTACACGTGGAAAAATAAAATACATTTTTGTCTTTATAGCGGCAGATAAAATCATAAATTGTCTTTTTAAAATATCCTCTTACTCTTTTATGGTTTTCATAAATAACTTCTGTTAAATTTAATTCGAATACTGGGCGATTACAATACTTAAAATTCAGAACTTTTGTGCGTTAAAGCATTGTCTTTTTTCAAATTCATAATTTTACAAATAACACAATATGTTGACAATATATCCATTTTTTTTAGTCATTACAATACCTAGATTAAACAAAACAAATATTTATTGGTATTTTAAAATTTTAAACTTCGAACATTAATTTCATTAAGTTTTTGTTGGGTTACTCGCCTAAGAAAGTTTCTAAAGAATGGGACCACTTTAGTCCTGGTTTCAGGGTATAGCAGCTGAATGATAAATTATACTTTAAACAAACTAATAAACACGCTTATATCGCAAACTAAACTAAAAAGTAGAATATAATTTTTAAGTATAAAGATTATGATCAATTTATTCTAATTAAATATTACCAATTAACTTAAAATAAAAATTAAGCCATTAACAAATTAATTTATTTATAGTAAAACAGCGCAGGGTGCAATTTACTAAATTTTCATAATAACTCTACTTTGTAAATAGCTACTAATAAAGCATAATAATTAAATATTTTTTAATAACGAATTTTTATTTTCATCTCATTCCAAATAAATTAATTCTAATTGATTTATTGGACTTTTTATCACTGTAACACAAACTCTTTTTACTTAAAAATTATTTTTTAAGTTAAATTAATTAATTTCATTAAGTTCTCGTTGGGTTACTCGCCTGAAAAGTTTCTAAAGAATGGGACCACTTTGGTCCTGATTCCAGGGTACAGCAACTGAGGTGTCTCAGTCCCATTGGGCCCCTATAAACAAAATATTTAAAAAACTTATCTACGTTTCGGTGGCAAGTCCGCCACCGTTATTAAGATGAACTTAAATAAAAATAAGCGGTGTGTGGCAGCTAGTATCGCAGAAAATAAAAATGTAAAAGAATTGTCTTGGGGAGAAGTTATGCTTATGACTAGGGCCTGGATTTCGGAACAAGCTTGTTCCCTATACGTTTTTATGTCTAGTTAATTCATTGGCGTGCGTATTAAGGATATATTAATTATAAATAAATTTAAAAAATATGAAATAAAAACATTAAAAAAGTGTTTCACAATTTATTTGCATTACATGATATAACTAACGTCTTTTTAAAGTTGGTTTAAGTAAAAATTGGTTCTTTTATAATTTAAAATATTTCTAAGTCTGAAAAAGCTTCTTTCGACATCACAGCTTGTAACTGAAGTAAATCGAATATTATTTTACAAGTCAGTTCTTTTATTTTATATTGCCTTTAAAATATGTTTTATTTCTAAAAATCCTGGATTTCTTTCCAAGATTTTTTCTACAATTTTAATGTCACCAATTTTATTGGGGACAGATTTAAGCTTGTCTATAGTAATTTGAAATACATGAAAGAAAGACACTAGGTGGACATTTTGTTTTTATAACTGTTCAATCACATCCGGAAGATATCTAAAATTTTTAAAAATAAATTTTAAATTAGATTTAACATTTGGTGCATTTATAACTTCTTTACTTTTTTCACACTTAAAGCATTATCTTGTAAACTGTCGATAATATTTTTACCACATTGTAATTTATATGGTAATACGAGTATGTTAACTGCTGATAGCCATATTCCCTACCTTGTAATAGCAGATTGTGACGGTAATGCGACATTAATACACATATCTTTAAATTTCGTAATACGCGCAGGTGACTTAAGAAAAACTTTTTTATCTCGATAACTAAAGTATCAATAAGTGGATAAAAGTTACGTACCATTTCGCATATTCTATGTAGGGCATAAGCTAAACATGTCATATTAAGCAATTTGGGAAAATGTTCTGTCGTCCTGCATTCAGCATATATGCAGCACTATCCAAAAGAAACAAAACGCCACTTTTCTAAATACTAGTGACTGACAGTAGTAAAGTAATACTTTCTAATACAAATTTTTGTTATTATCTCACTATTGATTTGTGAAAGAAATTTACTGTTAATTAAATATGAGTTTCCAGATTCGTGATAACTTAAAGTTGCAACTATAATATTAGCAACATATCTTTCCTTGATATCAGTGGTTTCATCGACACTAAACCATAACTTTTTTTCTTCCAGATTGTGTCGTATTTTATCCATAGTTTTTAAATAGACCTTATCAACATAGTTTTATTCAGAGTTGGTTCGTCTGGTACTTTTCTTTGGTAGATTTTTTCCAAAAATGTCCTCGTGTACAGATAATTTATTTTATGAAGAATAATATCAGCTGCAATAAAATCTTTACACAAATCCATGCAGAAGTCTGCGTTGGATACATAATGTTCCCGTTCTGTGGATTTGGATGCCCCCGAAAAACTTAGCATATTTTCTAAATATTGTGGACCTTTAACATGTCGCTCAATTTAATATGGTTTTATACAAATAAATTCAGAATTACAAATTCTGCGCCAAACTCCAACTGCACCATTTTCTTAAGCCAGTCAATAACCCTGATTTGAAAACCAAGCCTAGGTTACTGCGCATTTTCACGGCTTCTGCTTAGAGAAGTTCCAGAATAATTTCTCTTCTGGCAGCTCCCAACGGAGAACACTTGGTGCAACTTTTATGCATCCTTTTACCGTTTAACTATACAGGCCCTGAACCTCCTGCTTTCGTAGTTCCTTTATTCCTAGAGTGTCCAGACTATGAAAACTGCTACCCGCAAAAGGTTTTCTTCTTCTTCCAGTCTCCAAATATTTAAGTCCCGTGTGATCAAACTCCCTCTCACCACACTTAAGATACCCACGATACGTTAGTGCTTGGGCCACAGCCTTTGTGGACCGTTCAAAGATAAAAAAACATCTCTTTTACTTTCAAATAAAAAAGTAGAATATGGAAGGAGCCACTCCAACTTCATTTTTTTTACTTGTACTCATTATTTATTTGCCTGTAAGCGACTTACACCTGTTTAAATATAAAAAATTATTTTGGCACAAATATAATATGATTTACCCGGTGATTTACCCGATGTAACGGAACTGGTTTTTACGAGTTCACAACAAATCTGGCCGGACAGTTTTCGTACTGCACTTGGAGAGTAGCATTACCACCAACAAAACTATGTTTGTGGGGTTAATTGCATAAATATGAACCCTAATAGAGGTGCAATCAAATATTTTTAAATTTATATAGCCAAAGTCTATTTTAACTTTAATTTATTTTATATAATTTATATAAACGCATTATAAAATATCATAGTTTAATTCTTTTGTTGTTGCGAAAACTCTTCTAAATTTTTTACTATTTGTCACGTCTTTTGTATTATTCTACAAGAAATCACACCGAATAAAAATATCAAAATAAAAACTGTAAATACCAAAGGAAGTTGAATTATTTATTGCATTTTTATTTGGTATATTCTATATCATTTTAAGCTCGAAATTGTAATGGGTTTTTTATCGATGTCCGGTCCCTACTTATGACGTCTAATAATTACTCTAAATCAAAGAATTAGGTTTTAAAAAATTTCATAAATTAAATAAATAAGATACCAGGGGTAAAATAACTAGAGAATGTTTAAAACATCCTTGAGCTTAAGCTGTTATAAAAGCTCTTGCTTTCACTGCAGTCTATGTAGAACTTGACAGATAGAAAAGGGGAACGGATCTTCTTTTAGTTTAAAAAAATTAGAGTGGTCGGACGTCGCACAGTGATACGAAGCGTTACTGTGCCACTCAAATTACTCCACAGCTTATATAGTTTAACCGTTTAAGCCCATTTTTTCTTTTAAATGCTCGTGTTGAATTTGCCTATATATTTCTCTTTTTGGGTTTTTGATTTGGGGTTTTATTTTCCGGTCATTTATCTTCCAACCTTGATTTTTATAAAAAGAACAAATTTTTGGCGCAAAAATAGTCATACATTTTTTGCTTATCTCAATCTTTTTCAGATTTTTTAATCACATGATCTCTGAAAAAATGGTTTAATAAAAATTTTAAATATGTAATTTTTTTTTTTCTGATTTTGGTAGAAATGGTCTTTTGGCATTTATTAAGGTGAAGATCCCAAAGACTTTCTGATCTATAATTTTTTTTAAGCTGTCACATTTTTCGCTAACATATTGCCCAAGTATTAATTAATAAATACCCGTTTTGGGTAGGTCATTTTTACAGAATAAAAGTTTTTGCACAAAAATTATTTAGCGACATTCAGAAATATGACCAAATTTTTTCAGAATTTTTGCTATCTCAAAATTTTTCTCTTTGGCTGAAAATGTATCACAAATTCCAAAAAAGATTATCAAAATTCCTTAAATAATTCTGAACACTTGTTCTTAAATCAAATTTTTCCTACACCTTGTATGAGTAAAAGTCCCTTTTACGTAAAAAGTCTTTGAATATTATGGCCGTTTGTGGAAATAAGAAAACTTCTCCTTTATTATCAAGCACAGACAGTCTTTTGGGGCTTGTTAGGAGGAAGATTTTAAGCAAAAAACCGTATGCCAAAACCTAACCTGCGCGTATGATCATTTTTGCGTCGAAAATTCCTTTAAAAAAAATAAAGGTTTGGAGACAAATTTCCGGAAAATAAAAATCAAAATGAAAAATTCAAAAAAAAAATCGATAGGCAAATTAAGGACGAGAAAAAAAGGAGCTTAAACAAATGAAATATATGAGCTGTAGAGTAGTTTGGATGGCACAGTTTCACTTCGTTCCACTGTGCGACGGACGACTAACCAGAATGAGGTTTTGGAAAATGGTATGATAGGTCTTTGCTTTTTTTTTCTTTACAAACGTTAAAGTCTAGTCAAAAAGTGTGTTTTCTGCGAAAAAAAGTTAGAAGGCTTAAAAAAATATAACTAAAAACTCATTCCACACGGAATGCAAATCTGAGAATGGCGTTTTAAAGATTTTTTTCTGTCAATAAAAATTGAAATTGTTATTAACAAAAAACCAAATTAAAAAAAGCCATTTTAATTTATGATGATAACTTAAAAACCATAGGAGATAGATAATTGCAAAAAAGATCCTTGAAGGAAAGGAAACTTCCGATAAAAAGTTTACACTCCCGGAGTTTTATCTTCATTATTTATATTTTTAATTTAAAGCTGAAAATGGTCCTCCGGGTGACATTTTTTATTGCTTGCTCGGCGTCAAAACCAAATACGTCACATTAAATATGTTTTTTTAGGATATTAAAAAATTAAGTAAAAAATTTTAAAAAACTAAGGTTTATTTAAAACACTAAAGGAATTTGTAATGAAGAATGGAAATAAATAAATTTATTCCTGTTGAAAATTTAAATTAAACTTAATTTTTCAACAAGTTAGATAATTGTTTCGAACTTTCGTTCTTATTGTACACTAAAAAAAAATGGTTAAATAATCGTTTTTTATTTTTTTGTGCCGTGAAGCTCTTCCTATATACATACCTAACAAAATCACACCATAAAATAAAAATAGTTATTTTCCTAACAAGTGCGCAAACTGATACTTTTCAGGTCCAAGTGTGTGGAAAAGTCACTTTGCGCAAGCGTTAGGGACAAAATTTTCCTACGAGCGTCAGATAATACCAATATTAAAGCAATGATTATTTTTTAAATTATGTTTAATCTGAAAGAACTACTACAACATATTTATAAATGGGAATTATTTTTGATAACATTTACAACAAAAGAACAGTTATTAGCATATTGTAAATTAATTCCCAGAACCTGTAATTTCATTTAGCGGGTGGCTTAGGAAGCGCTTATTGTACGGCTTGATGAAGGTTGACTTAGCTCAGGAGGGAGTTGTTCATGGTCAATATTTTATTCGACATATCCTTTTTCTGATTTGTGGATTCATCAATGTAGCTCTCAGCTACAGCCGTTGATTTCCAGCCCCCAAAGTCGCTTGACATTGGTAATTCCTTCCCAGAATCCCTAACATAGTCGCAGAGGATCGACGAAAACTATGTCCAGTGTACTCTTCTGGATTTTTAATTTTAGGTATGCAGCAATTTCTGAAGAATTTTTAAACCTATTGAATTTATTCCACACATTGCGTACTGCATGCTCCTTGTTTATACTGGACAAAAAACGTCTGTGTAGGGTACGTGGTTTTCGCAAATTTGCATATTTACGGTACAATTGCAGATAAAGTCCGTTATTTGTTCATCGGACACTAAAGATTCTGGAAGTGTTATTTTTACTGTCAGGAATTTTCACCACTATGTCATCGATCATTATTTTTGTAAGTTCATCTGTCCTACAAGCACCGGCTAATCCAAAAATCGTAGCAACTTTTATTAGAAGGTAAAAATTATCAGGTGCTTCTTTCATGAATCTTGAAACTTCTTCTTTGCTGAAAGTTTTTGATTTTTTGCCGGTATCCCACGTTTTGGTGTTTAAGTAGTGATGTTAGCTTGAAATATGAACTTAATCAAGGTTCCTTTTTACTTTAGGACACATTTTAACATAGAGTACTTACCCCTATAAAGTATTAGGTTCATATGTTTTTGCAAATCCGCAAAATAGGCCAAAACACTTCTTCTTTAATACTTTTTGTCCCTTGCTGGAGCACCAGGTTTTGAAATGACTATATTGATTCTCATATTTTTCACGAGATTTTGCTGGTAATAAATTCAAACTTACGGTATTTGCTGCATCCATGATAGAATCTGGTAGCTCCTCATCGGAACTACTTATTTTAAATAATTATTTTTGTCGGATTTTTATTTTATTAAAAAAAGATACTATAACGCCTTTTCATTAAAAAAGCTTGTTTGTATTGAAATTCATTTGTGCAATTGCTTGTTCATATGGAAACGAAGAAAAAATCTGACATGTGTTAAAATCACCAAGATTACATATTGTTGCTTGACTTGTCATAATCATTTATTATTATTATACAGGGTAATTAAAAAAATGTTTTTTTTGTGTTTTAGTTGAAATATTGAAAATTACGAAGTAACAAACAAAAAAGAGAATAAACTAAAACTTGCAATGGCTTCGTATATTGCATGAAATAGCCTACAATTACTAAAATACATATAAATCTTGCTTACCTGTAACATTTTAGAGTAGTTTTACTTTTTCGCACGGCGTGCAGAAAAAATCACTTTTCCGCAGGCTGTGCGGAAAAGTTCAACTTTGCGCTCTCAAATGCGTGCGGATAAGTGGACTTTTCCGCACGCTCGTAGGAAAAATATATATAATGCTTTGTTTGTAATAATTGTGTAACTTTGACCATATTACTCTGATTTCTTATTTTTTTTTTGTCAAAATTTTAAAATTATTATAAACAAAGGTTTTTAAACTTTTATGGCGTTATCTTGTTAGGTATGTATATAAGAAGGGGTTCACAAAGCAAAAAGTTTATATGACAATTATTTAAGCATTTTTTTAATATAAGGACAAAAGTTCGAAACAATTTTGTTAATTGATAGTTGTCTAACTTGTTAAAAAACTAACTTTAGGTTCAATTTTTGAACGGGAATAAATTCTTTAAAGCGTTCTGAATACACCATAATTTTTTAAAATTTGTTAATTAATATTTAATACCCTAAAAACTCAGTTTTGAAGCCGAGCGCGCAACCAAAAATGTCGCGCGGAGGCACATTTTCAGCGTTAAATTAAAACTATAAATATTGGGGATAGAACTCCGAAGTTAAGACTTTTTTATTGGAAATTTTCTCCTCTTCAAAGATCTTTTTCGCAATTTCCGCTATCTCTTATGGTTTTTGAGTTATTATCAAAAATTAAGTTCGTTTTTTGTTACTAACAAGTGCAATTTTTATTGGCAGAAAAAATCCTCAAAACGCTTTTCTCATATTTGCATTTCGTGTCAGATGATCTATCGTTCATATTTTTCAAAACCTTCTAACTATTTTTTGCAGGCAACTCACTTCTTGACTAGACTATAACCAAAAGATTTCGTTTCTGTAGTTATTTTTAGCTTAGATTACAGTTTCTAATAAAATCAAAATACGCTGTAGCAGTATCGATGACGTGGCACCACAAAGACTAAAATAGTTAAACAACCGCGGCCCGTTGTCAATTGTGCCTATCAATTATTACCGACAAAACCTACAAACGAATCATGGTCGGCGATAAATTAAACATTCATTGAATCGGAATCAACGTGGCTCGTTCAAAGCTGCTACAGTTATTATTGTCTTTGCAAAAGTGGATTGCATTTGGTAATTTATAGCGGCAAATTTCGTGTAATCACGTCGAATTTGGGTTAAACTTTAATTAAATACTATCAGTTTTATTTTTGTACAAAGTGCTACAAATTGAATTTTATACAGGGTGTCCGGAAATTGACGTCAAAATTAATATGGGACAAATGAAACCACATAAAAGATTTTGGTCAGTTTAAAAAAGTAAAGCAACGTCGTGTGTAATTGACTTTATTAGAGATATCTTACAGTATTGGTGGCTCCACTGGCGTAGCTAGAATTTTCAAACAA